>CM048819.1:17673127-17856324 GCA_026586065.1 Dioscorea zingiberensis | reverse complement strand
CTATAACCTTTTAAAGAGTGAAAGTCATGCTTCCTCGAGTAGTTATGATCTTAGGTATCATAAATGTTAGCTTTGATGACCTACCAAAGCTGGAAAAGGCTACCCCATTGGATGTATGAAGATACTCACCCCAACCGAAAGAGTCGAGAAGAGTTAATTTCAAGAACAAGGTTTAGACTAACTATGCCTGGCTTGAGTTAGTAAGTTGCTACCAAGAAATGGTTACACACACACGTGTTGAGTATGAGTGGAAGGCAAAACCTATTTCTCATAAAAATCTTCATGGTACTCAGCATTGTGTTTTCCTTTACACTAGATAGACTCCCAATTATTTTGTGAGATCGTAGATCATGCACTCATCTTCTTCTAGGGGTCAGATTCTCTTTGCTTGAGGACAAGAAAATGTTTAAGTATTGGGAATTATGATGAGTGCATAAATATACATATTTTCATATCATATTTTGCATGCACTTTACAAATCTTTTACACTCTTTCCTCTACTCTCTCCTACTCTTTTAGGTGTTTTCTTATGATTGGGTGATAATTAGGTTCCTAGGGGAAAAGAAGCAAATACTAGAGCTATTCGGAGTCAAAAGAGTTGAGAATTCATTTTTATTGAGAGTGACACGATCATCAACAAGGTGGTGTCACAGGCCATGTGGATTCAAAGATAATTAATTCAGGAACGCGCCAAAAATTCTCCGACTTGGTCGTATGTCAAATGACACGGGCGTGTAGAGCCCATGTACAAGACTGCAGGTAATGCCACAAAAATGCATTAAAGTATTTAGAAGATTCGAGAGAGGTACACGCTTACACACACACCCACAAACATGAATGTTTGACGTAATTTTAAGTCTATATAAAGCCGCCGGATCTAATTTTCAAGGGACTTTTGGTTATCTTTCTACCAAGGGAAACTTATTTTAGAGAAAGGCTAAAATGAGGGAGGAGATATTAGTCCATGAAGTTTGTGATCTTTTATGCTCTCCTCCTTAGTTTCTCGTAATGTTTATTTATAATAGAGAGGCTAAACCTTTTGTGATGCCTCGTGGTCCTTGAACCTTGGTGATGAAATTGTGACTTTTTCTCATTTTTAATGCTAGGTTTTCCTTTTGATTATTTCGTGAATTATCTATGTGTTGAATGCTTGTGATTTGTTAGTGCGAAAAGCTGCCACCTACATAATTAGAGTTGTTTGATGCATGATAAGAAATCGTGGTGAAGCTAGATCCTAGCATAGATAATAGGGGGGCGCATGCTGAGAGATTGGGTGATTCACCGTGTTGTTATCGCAATATCAACTTACTCTCTGGATTAGGGTAAACCTAATAGTGGGAGCCATAGAACACTCAATAATGATAATTCAGTCATATGGCGAAGTTGCTGTATAGGACTAGGGTTTTACTGTCACTAGAAATTTGGGTCAAACTAATTTAGGGTTCTCCACGGTCTAAAAATATATCAACTTGGTAGCTAGTATTAGGAAATTAGTCAACAAGGGATTCCTGGGGGAAAGAGATTCAGGGTGCCATGTCCTCTTGACTGGTATCCCTAGATTTCCAACTGTTCACTTTAGTTAGTTATCTTTAGAATTTTAGATAGTAGTAGATCACCATCAATATTCTTAGGCTGGATAATAGGATTCAAACTAGTACTAGCTTTGTCGATCCCTATGGATTTCCTCACCCTACCTTCTTGGTACTTTACTAGATGAATTGCATCATCGGTGAAAGAACATGAAAAGTCTTTGGGACCGCACTCAGTACCCATTTAGGAGGGGAGTTTTTAAAAAGAAATATTGATTTTAATAAAAACCCCTACCTATACTTTTTGAGAGTATGGTACTGGGTGTTCTGCCCTTTGGGAGTGTCCGTACATACTGACTTTAATAGCCTTGTGCTGAATACATGCAATATGCATGGGAAATTACTACATACCACGATATTGGAAAAAGTACATGCTTAATGCATGGGAAAGATACATGCCTTACGCATGGTAAGAGTTTTAACTCACATGGATGATGTTGGGTACATGTTTGATGTTAATGATATGAACGAATGCTGAGATACATTGCTATGATACGATGTATTGTTACTATTATCAATTTTATTACATGATTTTTCTGCATGAATGGCATATTATATGAATTGAAGATGAGTGAACAAATATGCATTTAAATCTTTACTCTTATCTTGATTATGACTAGTATATGCATATTGCTTAAATGCATGGAATCTTGAAAGTTTCAATATATATATATATATATATATGTATATGTGTTTCCCCCAAATGATTATTTCTCTTATACTAGCTCCTATAGTGATGTTTTACCCTAACTGAGCACGTGTGATCTCACCACTCCCCCTTTTTCCCCCACAGGGATGGATTTAGAAGATGCCCTATAGCACTGATCTTAGGCTAGGGTGTTGATAGTTTTTGTATTCGAAGTACATTTAGTCAACTCCGAGTATGAAATTGTAAAACATACTTGTTATGTAGATTTATGGATATTGTGAAACTAGTTACTCTTGTATTTTGATATACGTGATCCGTGGATTTTAGACATTTATCCTATTATAGGTGGAAATGACAGTTTAAGTTTGGTTTTATTATTTCTCTATCATGTAAATAAAATGTCTAGCAAGATTAAAATAACCCTAATGGCGGTGTGTAGAGACCCTCATCCCTAGAATAAACAGTCGGCATTGGGTTGGGGGGGGGATTGCTACACCCTCTAGGAGACGAAGTAAGTCATTGCGAACCACTCTGAATGTATTTTCCTTGTCTTTTATATTAAGGTAAAATATTAAGGAATACTAGAAGTGTTTGCATGCTGAATTACGAAGGGACTGAAGGTTGTGAGTTATCTAAGCTATGTTTCTACCTGTATGATTAGGGTGAAGTTTTAAAGAACACTAGAAGTATTTGCATGCCTATAAACAACTTTTGTCAAGTTTTGTAGCTGAACTCTTGAGATCTGTCAGCATATAGGGATTTCTTTTAACTCATTCTAGCAGGTTAGCTTTGAACCCTTTTGAGCTTAAGCGCACCCCATAGTCTTCTCCGAAGGAGGTTTCTAGACCTTCTTTGTGAACTGCTTTGTAAGTTGAGGTTGCAACCTCTAAACCTAGGTATTTGGTAAGAGATGGCTACCTAGTCATCCTTGTATATGGTATATAAACCTATGTATACACACTATTAGTGTATATGGGTTTTGTTCTTGTCCCTCATGTTTATAAGGTACTATCAATCATCTGTAGGCCTTATTTAGTTTGACACATAAATTCTGTTAGCAATTGTGCGTTTCTTTTTTTGCATAACCTGCATGTCAATTGGAACCCCATGAGAGCATTTGGTGACACTTGTATAGGGGGTTGGTTACATGTTCTTGATCTAGACTATAAACATTAACATCTTACAAGCATCAATAATGATATAAACAACCTGCAAGGCCTTTGTGTTTAAGGTTGCTATCAATCATATATCTACAGATGCATTTCCTGGTGAAGTTATTAAAGTATATAGTACTGTCATTCTTGGCACCAGTTGTAATCATCCATTATGTTGAGGACAATAGCATCTATTCTGGTAGAAATTGGAAAGGATTTTTTATGTGGCATGTTATTCCTTGAGAGACCAATGTGACTACAGCCTCACCTGCAAATTTTAGGAGAAAGCCCAACCCTTGAACCTCGCAGACCAAGTGAGTTTGGATCTCAGCTTTAGGTGGATGTGGGGCTAGAAGTTGTATAGTGGAGTTCTATTTGAGTGCTTAATTGTATACTCACCATTATGCCTTTAAGGACCGCTAAATATGTAGGTTTAGCATGGGTTCATGGAGCTTAGCTACAATCCTGGCACCATTGTATAATGTCGAGTTGAGTAAGTAGAATTTCATGTTACTATCCTATGAATCCTGATAAGATAGGAATTAATGCCTTACAATAGTAATGGTTGCATTGTGTTAAACATAGGCCTATGTGTATGCACAAAAGACCTTTTTATGTAAGGGTGGTGAGAACTAGAGTGTGTGTAGAGACCCGCCCCTATAGCCCAATGCAATCAATCGCTTTATTCCCTGGACTACATCACCACACCAACCATATTCGGGTTGTGTTAACATGTTATACAATTACCTAGATGTAGAAGGTACACCTCCCATTCCACTTGCTTTCAGAATACATGTCTAACATTCCTGGACACTGTATATCAAAATACATGAGTATAATATGTTTTACAATACCATACCCAGAGCTTGCTACAAATACATTAAAACAAAAACTACTAACACCCTCACTGTATATCAAAAGGGAAGGAGTGAGCTTTCACGCACTCAGTGAGGGTAAAACATCACTACAGGGGTTATAAGAACATAAAGCATTTGACAAAACACATATACATATATATATATATACAGAAATATGCAAAGGTCCATGCATTTGATCAATATGTATATGCTAGTCATTATCAAGATAAGAATCATGAATTAAATGCCAATCCATTTACATATCTTCAATCTAGATAATACGGAAAACCCTGCACAAAACCGATAAAAGTAGGCAATACATCATAACATCTCAATACATCTCAAGCGATCAATAACATTCATGTCATTCATGCACCCAACCTTCATTCACGTGAGTTAAAACCCTTTCCATGCACAAGGTATGTATATTTCCCATGCATTAAGCATGTAGTTCCTCCCATGCATGCCGAGGCATGTATTAATATCCCATGCTTATAGCTTGTATCTAGCGCGAAGCTAATAATGTCATGTACGTACGGACGACCCTAAAGGGCTAAACAACCAATATCATGCTCCCAAAAAACATGGCTAAGTGTTTTAATAAAAATCACTGTTTCTATCTCAAACTCTTCCCCTAAATGGGTACTGATTGCGGTCCCGAAGACCTCTCATACTCATACATCGAGCACTATGTTAACTACTCCAATATGATGGGTGTACACAGGACATATGTCCCCAATTTTCAATACATAGTCTCAGGTTTCAAATGCAGCTTATCAACAACTATTACTATGTATTCAATCATGTTCTGTCAATCATTCAATGAATAACTATATTTCCTAGCTATTCACAATCATCTCTGCATTCAAGCATTCACAAGCCATTTCTAAACAAATCAAGCATATCATAACATGCTAACCCTCAGTAGGGCAATCGGCTCGTAAATAGTGAAAATAGTACTAAAACATGCTTCAAACTTATTTATCAAACATGCATTTTGAATACAAAACTTGTAGTTCATTTGTTCTCCACTCACCATAGTACTATAAACACCAGATATCTCTAGTCCTCTACGGAGTTCTCAACGCCTTTCCCGCATCCTATATATGGTATCTGACCATTACTCATAATTTCATATCAATCAGAACGTAATTCTAATATGAAATGATAGAGATCTGCACGCCTCTAGACACAGGCGTGTCCAATTGCCCGTGTAGCACTCTGTTTCTCTTGATATTGTTCCGCAGCTCAATGCTACAGTAACTGTCACTTTAGATTTCCAAATCCAAGCTTAATGTGCATCTAATTCATTGCAAATCACTTTTTAAATTTCAAATACCCCTCACATTTATTTCCATCTATTTTTATATCATTTCATCCATTAAAACTCTACAAGTCGCACTACATTCATCAATCCTCAACCCTTGACCTAAAGTACATCAAACATACATTTGAAAACCATGCAATTGCATCAAATTCAATGTCTAAGTTACTTACTTGACGCATTCAAGCTTCAAAAGCTCAGATTGTTGGTACCAGTCCCCAAGTTGGAAGGTGAGTTCTTTGGACCCTTAAGTTGTAGAACCTTCAACCATTTTTCGGTAGACGGGGCTCAAGTAGAAGCAATTTCCTATTCTCTTCTAGGAGACAGTGAGCTCGCCTAGAGCCTTTTACGCTTGTCTCCTCGATTGAACTCTAAGGTGTGGGGTGTTAGCTATCAAAAGAGAGCTATTTAGAGGACTTATTATGCTAGGTTGAGAAACAAAGATGACCATTTCAATGCATGTATTTAAAAACAATTTTGTGTTCATTTGTATAAATTTTATATCAACTAGAATGCACACTTGTGTTAGTGAATTTCATTGTTAAATCACTATTTTCTCAGACTAATACAAGTATTATAAATGTTGATAGATACTGAGGCATGCGGTCCAAGGAAGGGATGATCAAGAGGCTAAGGAAAAGGGTATTCCATAAAAAAAAGGAGCAAATCAGGAAAGGAGAGAAGGCCAAGAGCAACCTGAATGAGCAACTGACATAAGGAATTTATTGAAAGATCTGCAGGACTCCAAACCCAATCACCACTATTCAAATTGAAGATAAACAAGTCAGGAATAACCAGTTAAAATTTTCAATCAATCCGAGTTGAGATGGTCATTTTATCGGATACTTAATGATGACTGCACATGCAGAAATCACCCGGACGTCGTGACATCCAGAATAACGTAGCGACGTAAATAATCAGAATCAAACGCAGATTTCTTAGGTTTTTCGTAATGTCAATGCACTCTACCACACATCGCGACATAAAATATTAGACAGGATTGTAAAATCAACAAGCGTTCAGGGGCATCGCGTGCTCTCCCAGACATCGCGGCGTTATTTCTGAGGTTATAAAAGGAGAAAGAATCTTAGGGGTCTTTTAGCCCATTCTAGTGGTGAGAAGCTCACCAAAAAGGGGAAGAAATATATTTATTTGTTCTTTAGTTTTCTATCAAAGTGTGCATAAATGAGAACGCTAAAAGGAACAATATTTGTAGGCCTCGGTAAGGGTGGAGACTCGCCAAATTGAGTTTTTAGAACACTTTAACAAGCTTTGCTAAATTAAAATTTATGCATCAGCCAAACCTTTGATTGCATACGGAGTTTTGGTGCCTTCCTTTGAGAGGTCTCCCCCAAACTCAAGCTCTTCCCTACAAAACAAGGGGGAATTATTCCAAAGAATAGAAAAACAAAGGACAAGAAACTACAAAATTAATATGAATAAAAAACCTACTAAAAGCAATAAATCCTAATTAATTTTAAGCTTGGGTTGCCTCCCAAGAAGCGTTATATTTAAGGTCTTTAGCTTGACACTCTATTTGTTTTTCTAGCTCTTTGATGAAAATGTATTTGTATCCATTTCAAGACCTTCCCCTTTGTATAGTCTTCACCCCTTTTTAGAGGTCTTGATTAGATTGGCAAATGGCTCAATATGTTATGGAGACAACTGAGTAGTAAAAATGGAAGATTGGCCACTTGTTAATTTATTCACCACCAAAAGCAGTTGCAACAAGACCATATGATATCTTCATTTGAGACTTCTTTTTGTAGCTAAATTACTTTGCCATCTATCAACAACTTCCTAATGTTGGTATAGGGTTCACAAAGCACTATTAAATTGAGTCCTAGCTCCTTTGAGCTCTCATTTTTGGGAGATAAGCAATCATGCCTAGCTTCATTAAAGGATGTCAATTCTACATAGCGAAATTGTTTACTATATCCATGGGGCTCCAGTTTTTCTGGGGGAAGAAGGGGAGGAGAGATCTGATCATCCCACCCCACTTTTTCCTTCTCTTTGTGGCACTGAATTTCAAACTGCAAGCCTGTCTCCTCTAGTCATGTGTTACTATGCCCTCTCCTACCTTCATCACCAATAACAATTTCTTCTAAGTAGTCACTAGGCATAGTGGCATTAATGCTTGGCTTGATGGAACAATTTTCTACCTTGCTAGGATGGGATGGCATATTTCGTCATTTTTTTCCTTTATTTATAAAAGATAACTGATGCACACACAAATATTCGCGCCGCTCTCCAGCAAGTATACGGGGTCGATCAAATAGTAAAGTACCCAAAGGTAGAGTAATCGAATCCATATGGACTGATTACTAGTATTAGTCATTCTTTTTTACCTAGCCAAAACTAAACTATGTGTAATCATTGGTGTGATTGGATAACTTAATTAAAAGACTAATGTGAAGAGTTAGAGGATTGGGGTAAATCAGAGATGAGATATGACGCCTCAGATCAGAATCCTCCTAGGATTCCCTTGCTAGTGATTGATTCCCTACTACTGTCTAATTACTAATAATCCTTGGACGATGTAACAATTGCACTTCTCAGCGCAACACCCGATATCTTGTGATGTTCATGTACACCGTAACACCAATGTCCGGCTATAACTTATCTAGATGAATCCCCGGGCTAATGCATTATTCTAGCAGCACTAAATCACCACACAAACACTTGATGGTACTGGATGCTCTAACCCACTAGGGTAGATTACTCAAGGCTTATACAAGACCATCCACACAAGGATATATGGAAAGGTAACAACTCCAAACTGATGCAATAATAACCACACAACCATCCAGCACAAACACAAATATGCTAATTCTATCCCCTAAGGGGATGGATGATTGGGTTCATACAAGTGAAACCACACAGAATTGCAAACACAGACAATCAAGATGCTAACAAGAATTATTAATAAAGTGAAAACAAACATATTAGGAAATCAATAATAACAAGTTCATCCTAGGATTCATGTATCTGAGGCACCACAGAAGGTTTAGCCTCTCGTGCTATAGACTACCATAACTATGATACAAGATGAGACTATTAAGGTAGGCATGGAAATCTTCTCTAGATTATCTCCTCTAACTCCAATTCTTCTTTGGAACCTTAGCCACTGTAGCGAAAATCGCCCGAGACTGCTCCGCCAAAAGTCCCTTTTCTAGGGTTACGAGGCAGCTATTTATAGATTTTCAATTTACGAAGCATGGTCGTGTTGATCTGGAACACGCCCGTATTATCCTGAGCATGACCATGTTCATCTGAAGCACGCCCTTGTTGATCTTGATTACATCGGGGTCAACGCGCTTTCATATAGAGAGTTGCACGGTCTTGAGCATGCCCATGCTTGATAAGCACGACCGTGTTAAATGAGAGCACTGCCATGTTTTTCTCTGCAAGTGTGGTCTTTTGCTATTTTCCTTTGGCATGTCCCATTTCTTGTTCCTTTTGCCATGGTTGCCTATTTACCTGTCCAATCACAAAGGAATACCCATAGAAGTATAAAAATAGACAATTGATGCCCGAAAAAGGGATGAGTGCATATAGATATGATAAGGAGAATATGTATAATAATGCACTTATAAAATGACACCACACTTGAATGTTTGCTTGTCCTCAACCAAAGGAAATCATATAATAGAATAGATAAGTGCAAAATCTCCGATCTCAAAATAGTTAGGAGTCCCTCCTGTGTTCTGAAACATAGCGCCAAGTGCCCTCAAGGTTTTATGAACAAGTGAGGTCTTACCTTACACTCAAACTCCCCATGTATGTGTGTGTGTAACCCTTCCTATGGTGCCACTTACTATTTAAGTCCGGTCGAGCTAATATGAACCTTATTCACAAAACTGTTTTTCTTTACTCTTTTTACTGGGGGTAGTAGCTTCATACATCCAATGAGGTAGGTTTTTCCCCTAGTAGGTCATCAAGTGAACATTTGTGATGCCCAAGATCCGACTACTTAAGGCGGCTTTCACGCTTCAAAGGTAATAGCTCTTTCTACCATCTTTTCTTTACTGGTAGGACATCCCTAATGGACCCAACTTGTCAGCCGGAAGGACATCCTTGACCAATCCGAATTTCCGGTTATTCCAGCCACTTTTTTTATTATTATTAATAAAGTGCTTCTCTAATGATTAAGCTAATTGTAACACCATTTCCCAACACAGGGACAGATGTCACACCAGCTGGGCCGGGAGTGCACCCAGCCCATAAGTTGTGTAATGTAAACCTTATTACAATGGTAATCACACTAAATATCATAATTAATAAACAAAATATTTAAAATATTATACAAAGTTTACAAATCTTGCGTAAGCGTTCTAAAATTCTAAACATCAAATAATGACAAGCTATTCTTATCTGCTATGTCAGAGCCATCTACAGGAATACTCAATCTCGTCTATAGACATATTTTACTTGAGTGAGAATCACTATACAAGATGCAAGTATAATATCTGATATGAGAGTATTGAAATAATGGTAATCATATGTATTATCTTTCAGTCAATTAATATGCTAAAAGCATAAGAAACTCGGATGAAACCAAAACATGAAAATCTCAATGTCAACACATGAATACAAGAATGATCCTATAATTATTCTAGCAATCTAATAATTTCCCTTGCCTCCTGGTGTGGCAACTCACAACTGTAGTACTCGGGTATAATAACATATCAATCTACTATGAAACCATGATCTAAATGTCAAGAAATCTGGTCTCTACGGACTATGCTCCTACAGAACCGTAGGTCTGCTTTGGTAACGGGCCACTACAAACTGTGCTCCCATAGAAACGTAGGCCTGATTTGATAGCCGATCTCTACGAACTGTGCTCCCACAGAAACATAGGTATGATCTGGTATCCGATCTCTAATAACCGCGGCTCCCACGTAATCGTAGAGGTCTAATCTCGTAACCGCCTCTACTTAACTATGCTCCCACGGAATCGTAGGGTCTAATCTCAGCGGCCGCCTCTATTTAACTATGCTCCTACAAAACGTAGGAAATCCGTGGCCGATCTCTATCTCAATGTTCCCGAGTATGATACTGTATGAGTCCCGAAATAAACGTGATCTCGCTCCCTAGCGAATTCTCCTCGTATAATAGGCTTATCTTAATTAAGGTGCACGTTTGTCATTATTTCTAACATCTCTTTTGTCTTATCCCTATCTCATTCTTTATTTCCTCTATTCACATATATTTTCATTTATAATACATGAATAAAACAATCAAGACGCTAATAGTATGATCATAATATCAAACAGTGATATTGCACAAACTTAGATATAAAACTCATAAAATCGTATAAACAAAACCGACGATCAAATCCGATCATATAACATCTAAGTATAGTATAATCACTCACCTATAGTCCTTTGCTAAATTTAGGTCTGACCTAGTCCACACGACGTTTCTGGGACTTTCTTCCTTTTTCCTAGTAATCATAATAAGGAAATTGTGAATACGGGAACCGTATTCTCAACTCGTACTCTACTTACACGATAGAACACGATATACTCGTTAAACTATTTAAACATGATTCTTAGCTAAAATCTAATACACACTACATTAATTCATAAGAATACAAGAATCGTATTCTTATTTTATACTCTAACTAAACTCGTTAGAGTATGATGATTCCCTTAATTTAAGTAAAGTTTACTTTCTCTTAACATGAAATTCGTATCTCTAATACTTTAAAATACAAAATTGTCAAATTAAGGAATGCAACTTTTCTTCTACTTAATCCAAATTAAGGAATTCTAACATACTCCTAAAGGGTGATAAAATGTTAATCATGATCTTCGTACTTCTATAAAATTAAAATACGGAATTGTTCAATAAGAACCCTTAGTTCTAAAAGCTTCAAGCATGCCCCTTACATGAAACTAAATACTAAGCATGATTATGGAGATTGAATCAATTATAATTTTCATAAGGTTTCTATGAAAATTTGACAGCACCTCCTCTATTTGGAGGGCCCCAAAAATTATACAAACATACATTTTTCTACATCTAATTATTCATACAAACATAAAAATTCAAGGATTAACCTCCATCCTTGATTTAATCATCATACTCTCATCTAGCTTAACAGGTTGACAATATCACAAGCTGCAGCATCGGAATTACTCAATTCATTCTCCTCATATACTAATTTCATGGATTTAATCCTCCCAACCTGCACTCAACCTCACCGGCCATTCGTAACCGCCGAGGAGACCGGGTTGGTCGGGTATGCTCGCCCCAAATCGGATGGCCTGCAGTGGCCAGAGAAGGAAGAGAAAGGACAACACGGAGGCACAGTACTGGAGAAAGAGTCTGACCGGGTTCTAATGACCAGAGCTTCACCGGAGGGCAGAGGAGAGAAGAGGGTTGCAGCCACAAGGCTCGACCTAGCCTCTGGTGGTTGTAGCTGCCGATCGCACAATCAAAGGGGCGGTGGCACGCCAAATTCACGCCGCTGCAATCGCCCAAAGAAGGAATGTTCTGTCGCGAGGAGGGAGAGAAGGGTAGCCATTGGAGTGGCGTTGATTGCTACTTACTGGAGATCGCGCGAGCTATACAAATGACAAATATTAGCAAAGGTGAGGAGCTCGATCAGAGGTTTTCCAGTTCGGCGGAGGTTGAGCTTTAAGGAGTAGCTCCTTCACTGTAGCCTCACAAGATCTCTCGTGGTGCTCACGGAACAAGGAAGTTTACCAGATCTCACTTTCTCGCGGGTCTCCATCACGCGCACAGCTTTCAGCTACTCTCTCTCCCGAAATAACAAGGAAAGGGGGAGAGAGATGGCTAGCTCCTCTCTCTCTCCCTCTATCAATTTCTTAAATAACACCAATTATTCCATAACTTAGGAAATATTAAATCAAGTCCCATTAAATTGACTTCCTTCTACAACCTTTATCACTTAATTTAAATAAAAGCTAGGTTTTATATTTTAGTTGATTTTGTTATTATATCTAGTTCATCCGATTATTTTAACAACACATAAGATATTACAATTTAACACTACAAAATCACGAGCGATCACTTTAAATTGTCCAGATCCATCATTTCCGGTTTTTGGCTCTGCCCGATCCACTTTTGTCAGGATTCACATTTTTGTCTCGTATCCCCAGCTAATTACTCGAATTTCATTAAAACTTAGTAATTCCTTCAATTAATTAAATCAGGACTAATTCTAATTGGCCCGGCTAAACATGGCCTTTTCTGGCCCAATTTCATGTGAGACTGCGGTTTAGACCCATTAACTCCCGATTTTCTCTTAATTTAGTTTTACCATAAATAAATTCATTTTTAGTGTAATTAAACTCGTGAGATTTTCCAGGAGTTTTCAAATTTAACATTGAAAAATTTCGGGGCGTTACACCAATTGGGATCCAAACCTAAGCAGGCAAGTGATAACAAAGTCAGGGTTTTGTGCTCATGATTTTTGTGAGGTGTGAAGTGTAGGCAAGATTAAATATATTTTTGAAAAAAATTTGACACCAAACGCTAATGCCAACCTAGACAATCAAAGAGGACTCCGATTAATTTGCTCACAGATTATCATAAATTAGCACTCATCAATATAGATTTTCAATAGTTAATCCCTCCCCCACACTTAAATTGTGCATTGTCCCCAATGCACGTGCTATATGCTAGGAAAAAAAATATGACATGTGGAATCAAGGTGGGAGGGGTGGAGTTAGCTCATTGTGTGTTGTGGTGTGCTCCATTCTTTTATTTTGTTCCTTGATAAGTGTGAATCTCAGTATCTCCTAAAGAAAATTGAAGGTAAACCAAATGTGAAGCTCCATAACATGAATATGACTAAAACAATATTAACAGACTAACTCAACAAAAGTAAAAAGTACAAAAGTGGTTAAAACAAAATAAAATATGCTCATGTGTTAAAGTCCTCCCCATCACCGCCATCGATGGTGCCCTCGTCGTCAGCTGTGCCCTCATTATGGGTATCCGATATTTTCTATGTTATGTGGGGGGTAGGGGGCCATGGTGGTAGTGGATAATTAGTTCCCTGCTGTCGGAGGAGGTAGTCAACTCCTCCCACTAGCCACTAAAGTAAGGCGTGGTCAGCTTGGGTGAATGTGGTGTCCGATGGTGGAGGAACTATAGGTGCTGTTTATGACGGATGAGGTGGAGGTGTTGTATTGCGTCCTACATTGACTTCTGAGTCCTGTGCCTCTGTGGGACCTACACCCGTATATCTGATTCCTTGTGTTGGGGGTGTTGAGGTCTTCTCTTCTTGACCTCTTTCTTAGCAATGGTTGGGGGGTGTTTTGCTTCTGATTAGGCATGGAGGATGGCGCTTGATCTTGCGAATCTTGAGTGAGATCTTGAAATTTCGCTCTTGAGGGGAGGAGAAGGAGTTTTGGGTGTTAAGACGATGGTGTTGTGATGATAGGGTTTCTTAAAGACTCGAAGTGCTTCAATCCGTGCGGTTGAGCACGGCCGTTCATCACGGAAGCACGGTCGTGCTTAATTGTTTATGAATATCCCGAGATGTGCACAGCTTGAAAAATGGGCATGCTTGGGGCCATGCTTATTTTTCTAGCGGAGCACGGTCGTGTTCCTCGTTATGCTTCGCCCTTTTCAATTCTGAGAGATGCACAGCCTTGAGCATGGCCGTGTTGGTGCCCGTGCTTAATTCCTCAATAGAATACCCCTATGGTTATTTGAAGCACGACCGTATTTATATGTTCACTCGAGGCCTTTTCATATCCCAAGAGATGCACGGCATTGAGCACGGGCGTGCTCTTGGCCATGCAACTCTCTGTTGCTTTTATTTCTATCGTCCTTCTTGCTGTGTATTAGTGACTCCAAACATGAAAGATTAATCATAAAACCTTTTGGAAAGTGCATCGTCAAGTAATTGAATTTTCACCACTAATGTATCCCTAACTAGAATCCTAAATTAACCTTAATTAAACTTAAGAACTAACCGGGCTTGGGTTGCCTCCCAAGAAGCATTTGTTTAACGTCATTAGCTTGATGTTCCTTCATCTTCATGATGAGTCGGAGATAAGAAATTTCATTCCTTCCTTGCATTTGGAAGTGTCGCCCACTGTATATAGCTTCAAGCGTTGTCCATTAACTTTAAAAGTGCCTTTGGATGGATGTATGACTTCAATTGCCCCGTGCGGGGAGACATGCATAATGGTGAACGGCCCCGATAATCTGGACTTGAGTTTCCTTGGAAAAAAACGAAGCCGTGAGTTGAAAAGCAAGACTTGATCCCCTACTTGGAAATGTCGTCTTTTCCTTATATGTGTGTCATGAAACTTCCTTGCCCATTCCTTGTATATCCTTGTGTTCTAGAACACTTTTTCACGCCATTCTTCTATCTCTTTTACTTAAAGTTTTTGTTTTTGTCCAGCTCTTGCCATATCGAAATTTAGGAATGTTGTTGCCAGTACGCTCTGTGCTCTAGTTTCATAGGTAAATGGCAGGCCTTCCCATAAACCTACCGATACAGGGTACTCCCTACTTGTGTTTTGTATGTCGTTTTGTATATCCATAGTGCATCATCTAGTCTTTCAGACCAGTCGCGTCTATTTTGTTGTACTATTTTTTCAAGGATTCGCTTTAATTCTCGATTTGATACCTCAACTTGACCACTGGTTTGAGGGTGGTATGGGGTCACTATTTTTTGCATTACTCCATATTTCCTCAAGATTCGTTCCAACTAACTATTGTAGAAATGTGTCCCGCGGTCGCAGATGATTGCCTGTGGTATACAAAACCGAGAGAATAGTCTCTTCAAGAACTTGACTACTACTCTTGCATCATTTGTCGGCAAGGCTTGTGCTTCCACCCATTTGAAAACGTAGTCCACTGCAACCAAAATATATTTATTCTCATTAGAGTTTTGGAAGGGTCCCATAAAGTCGATTTCCCAGATGTCGAATACCTCACATTGTTGGATCGGACTTTGATTCATCTCGTCACGTCCAGAAATGTTATCTATTCTTTGACATCTATAACATGCAGGCACGAAAGTTCTTGTATCCTTAAATATTGTGGGCCGAAAGAATCCTATTGTAAAAACTTTTTCAGCTGTCCGGTTCGCACCGTAGTGGCCCCTTGTTAGCCTGGTGTGACAGTGCCTTATTATTTCCCAGCCCTCTAGTTGAGACACACATCTTCGAATCACTAGGTCTGCAAAAACTCTATATAAATATGGGTCTTTCCATATGTAGTTCCTTAGATCTGAGAAGAATCTCCTTCTTTCTTGGGTGGAAAGACCTCTCGGGATGACATGTCCCACAAGGTAGTTTACATAATTAGCGAACCATGGAGTCTCTGTCTCTTTTGTTGCTTCCATGAGGTATAACTGCTCTTCATGGAATACATCATTGACTTCACCATATTCCATTTTGGCTTCTTCTGACCCTCCCAATTGAGATAGGTGGTCTGCGACCACATTTTATGCTCCTCTTTTATCCCTGATTTCGAGATCGAATTCCTGCAATAGCAACACCCAACGTATTAAGCGAGGTTTAGCATTAGGTATGTTCAATAAGTACCTCAATGCTGCATGGTCAATATAAACAATGACTTTTGATAAACCAAGTATGGACGAAATTTATCTAATGCATAAACCACTGCCACTAACTCCTTTTCAGTTATTGTGTAGTTTTCTTGCGCCTCCTTCAGTATCTTGCTTGCGTAATAAATGGGCTGAAAGTACTTGTCTTTCCTTTGACCTAGAACTGCTCCAACTACAAAATCACTTGCATCCCACATTAGTTCAAAAGGTAAACTCTAATTTGGGGTTACTAGGATTGGAACTTTTATCAATTGGTCCTTTAAAAATGGTAAATGCCTCCATGCATTCTTCATTAAAGTTAAATGGCACATCTTTCTCTGGCAGTTTAGTAAGAGGTTTTGCGATTTTTGAAAAAAAATTTATGAACCTTTGATAGAACCTGGCATGCCATAGAAAACTCCTAACCGCTTTAACTAACACTGGGGGTGGTAGTTTTTCAATGGTTTCAATTTTTGCTTTATCTACCTCTATGCCATGTTTGGAAATTTTGTGACCCAAGACTATTCCTTCGTACCATAAAGTGGCATTTTTCCCAATTTAAAACCATATTTGTTTCCTCTCATCATTATAAAACTCTTTCTAGATTGTGGAGACACAAGTCAAATGAATCACCAAATACTGAAAAGTCATCCATAAAAACCTCCATGACGTCTTCTAGAAAATCATCAAAAATAGACATCATGTAATGTTGAAAAGTAGCTGGAGCATTACATAGACCAAAAGGCATTCTATGATAAGCAAACGTATTATATGGGCAAGTGAATGCGGTCTTCTCTTGATCTTTACGGGCTATTGGGATTTGTAGATATCCGGACATACCATCCAGGAAGCAGTAATAGTGGTGGCTTGATAGTCATTCTAATATCTTATCAATGAATGGTAGAGGGAAGTGGTCCTTGCAAGTGACATCATTAAGTTTTCTATAGTCAATGTATACTCTCCATCCTGTGACAGTCCTAGTTGGAATAAGTTCGTTTCTGTCATTCTGCACCAGGATCATTCCTCCTTTCTTGGGGACAACTTGTACCGGACTGACCCACGAGCTGTCCAAGATGGGGTAAATTACTCCAGCATCTAGTAATTTTTTTACTTCCGCTTTCACCACCTCTTTCATATTGGGGTTCAATCTCTATTGAGGTTGTACTTTGGGTTTGTAGTCGTCCTTCATCAATATTTTATGTATGTAGAATGCAGGGCTAATTCCCTTGATATCGACTATCTTCCATGCTATACCTCTCTTATGTCGCTTCAGCATTGTTAATAACTTTTCCTTTTAGCCATTTTGTAGGTTGGTTGTAATGATCCCTAGAAGTTTCATGTTTTCTTCCAAGAATGGATACTCCAAATGCTCAGGTAGCTTTTTGAGTTCTACTTCTGGGGGTTCTTGAATGGATGGTCTCATTTTTACCAACATTTCCTTTTCAAGATCTTCCAAGGGCTAGATTCTTCACGTGTGTCTTTAATTAACCTAGCCCTGGTTTCTTGCTGACCTTCCTGACTGCTTACATCCCAATTGGTTGAGCCCTAGGTGTTCATTGTAATAGATCATGTATGTGACTTGTTCAATCATGCTTAATTCATTGAAGACTGATTGTACAAATTTGTTTGTGCTTTCCTGGAACCTGCGTGCCACTTTTTCTAATTCGAATTGATCTGCCTCTGTAAGTTTGAGTTCTTGGATCACTGTCTTGCTGCAGTGAACGTAGTGTGCCAAGAGATCTTCGAGAAGGGGTTGTACGTTCTGAGTCATCATGGTTAGATTACTCTCCTTTTAACCTAAAAGGAAAATTGCTCAGTTTATCAAAGGCACGATAGAATCACTGTTTCTTTTTTTATTTTTATTTTTTTAGGTTAAATAAAACATAATAGCTAGGATAGAAAAATCTAATGTTTCTAGAAGTACCAGTTCCCAACAACGGTGCCAAAAACTTGATGCAAGAACAAATATGTGCGACACTCTCCCGCAAGTATACAGGGTCGATCAAGTAGTAAAGTAATCAAGGGTAAGGTAGTCGAATCTACAGGGACTGGTTACTAGTATTAGTTATCCTTTGTTACCTAGCCTAAACTAAACTATGTGTGATGATTAGTATCATTGGATATCTTAATTTAAAGACTAATGTGAAAAGTTGGAGTATTGGGATAAATCAGTGATAAGTTTTGGCACCTCAGATCATAATCCTCCAAGGATTCCCTTGCTAGTGATTAATTCCCTACTACTGTCTAATTACTAACAATCCCTGGACGATGTAACAATTGCACTTCTTAGTGCAACACCCGATCTCTTGTGATGCTCATGTACATCGTAACATCGATGCCCGGCTACAATCTATCTAGATAAATCCCCGGGCTAATGCATTATTCTAACCGTACTGAATCACCGCACAAATACTTGATAGTGTTGGATACTCTAACCCACTAGGGTAGATGACTCAAGGCTTATGCAAGACAAACCACACAAGGATATCTGGAAAGGTAACGACTCCTGGCGGATGCAATAATAACCACACAACCATCCAACATAAACACAAACATGCTAATGCTATCCCTTGAGGGAATGGATAATCGGGTTCATGCAAGTGAAACCACACAGAATTGCAAACACAGACAATCAAGATACTAACAAGAATTATTAATCAAGTGAAACCAAACATATTAGGAAATCAATAATAACAAGTTCATCCTAGGATTCATGTATCTGAAGCACCACAGTAGGTTTAGCCTCTCATGCTATAGACTACCATAACTATGATACAAGATGAGAATATAAAGGTAGGCATGGAAATCTTCTCTAGATTATCTCCTCTAACTTTAATTCCTCTTTGGAACCTTAGCCACCGCAGCGAGATTCGCCCGAGACTGCTCCGCCAAAATTCCCTTTTCTAGGGTTACGAGGCGGCTATTTATAGATTTTCAATTATGAAGCACGGCTAAGTTGATCTGGAACATGCCCATGTTGGCCTCCGAGCACCCGCAGTTCATCTCAAACATGCCCGTGTTGATTGTCACTCCCCACTTCGATCTTTAGGGCCTTGGGCACGCAGACAGACTGTCAGTATTCCAAGTAGAGGCGCACTCACCTCACTCGGATACAAGGCCTAGGTAATACAAAAATAGATAACAAAATCTAAATAATATCAATAATATCTCAGAGTTTTACAGCAGAATGAAATTAAAATGGTACATTTACCCTACATAATCAAGGCCCTACAAGGGTCCTATAAATAGAAAACCTCACACACAAGAAATCTCGAGGTCCTCGAACCTCTACTAGGATATCTAGATCCCTCGTGCAGCTCCTAATCCTGAGTCACCTACTCATCAAGACCTGAAACAAAAGAGGGAAGCAAGTGGAATGAGCTTTCGAATGGAAAGCTCAGTAAGTACCCCAGCAAGGAATTCAATGAGGTCAAGAGAAACAATCATGAAACAGTGATCCAACATAAAGCAAATATAATAAGAACAAGATTGAGTCCAAACACACGAGCTTTACTATCCAAGAAGCTTCAACACATGGCAAAGAGTTCAATCAACTAAGAAGAAATATCGAGTCATCTCCCCAACAATCATCGACCTCGGTCCATCTTCAATCTCAATCACATCCAGACCCTCGAGTCCGGTAGCGCTCCTAAATGTACGTACACGGTCAGCATATCATCCCACTGATGGGTGGACATCCAGAGTTTCCTTCCCCTGGTAGGACTACAAGACGTCTAGAATGTCCTCCCCCTAGACGCCCACACCAAATCTGCACTGAGCAGGAGAATTCACAACACAAGGAAGGCTAACACACCAACCTAGACGGAGCATAGGCTCACGTGTTTCCACGGCCATGTGCCGATCAACGGGAAGGCATAATCAACAACAAGAAGCTATCGACACACACTTACTTAGACGAAGCACAGGCTCACGTGTTACCACGGCCACGTCCCGATCAAAGGGAAGATATGTTCAGCGATCACAAACATATTCAACAAAAGCTAGCACATCAACAAGCATAAACTAACATGGGAATTCAACAAAGTACGAGAACGGATATGTGTATGGAAATCCAAGCAATAATATATAAGCATGGTAATATCGAAGTCGAATGACGCTTAAACAATGAGCACAAATCAAGACAAGTACAAGCATGTAATCAAGAGGAATAAAGAAGCAATCAATTCTCAAATGAGGGAAACAAGATAAAAGTACTTGTAACGAATCAAAAGCAAGCATAAGCTTGGAAACAATGAAACAAAAAAGAGATTATCCAATAAATAAGGGAAACTAGGCAAGTGTACTTACCTCTATCAAAAGTCTGCTCGAGTGACTTGTGTTACTCCTGGCGTGGCTCACTGCTCTATGTCCAAATCTGGTAATGATAACCATCACTTAGTGCTATTATCATAAGCAAGGTGGTTTATTATTATTATTAGTAATAATGCAGATTCCTAATAATTCTGCGTTGTCATAATAAACTGCTCATAACTTCTAATCCGGAAACCCGATTTGGCTGATCTAAGATTTGTTTGAAAGATCTTTCCCTCATCTTTCTAATGGTATATTAGATGTCTTGATCGGGGAAATACAAGTGACCCAGTTGTCCCTCAAAAAGGATAGTCAGGCCTTAGGCTACTAACCAACTTCCAACTTGACTAACCTAAACATATTTAGGTTCAACCTTCTTTAAACCCTCAATGTATGAAAGTATTCTATCTTCGAATTAATTAATCATGTTCCCAAACCTGAGCCTCAGCCTTTACTAATCTTTGAGTCAACCCCTCTCCTACCTGAACATTAGTTTTCACTCATAACTATCATGAATCACCATTGACTCCCAAAGACCACTAATTAACATGCAAGTGTTTGCTCAAATGTTTAGAGTCACATGCTTGCAACTGAGGCCACTCTCTTTATAATTTTTAGGTTCACCAAACATCACAGATCGGATCCACCAACACATCGACCCTCAACTCAGATCCTTAAGGCAATCATTAACCCATATTTGATCACTTAATTCCCAGGCCCTTAAGCACATCAAATAACTTTAAACAGCTCATACATATCTAAATTCCACCACCATAGGAACCCATCTACCCTTAGTCTAATAACTAACAAGCCTATCCTTCATGAGAATTCATTAATTCCAATACCACTTGCAACCCTTCAAGACTACACCAACCTCTCATCTACCCATAATCCAACACTTGCATACATGTGAACATAGCCCTCACAAACTACTATCCTTAATTATACATGAATTCAACACCATCTTTTATAGCACATGCACAAGAACCCCTAGCAGTTCACTGAATACACCAGCACCTATGAAGAATTAGAACTCATGAAGGCATCTCACTCCTTAAAACCATGTATGCTTTAAAACCCAGAAGAGAAAGAATATCGTTTTCATAACTTATCAGTGCATTCTTCTCTCTTTAACCACCACAATAGTAATTAATAATTCATCTTGTTAACACTTAATAGAGAGTTCATCCTCTCATTAACCATGCATGTCTAGACTCACTCCTTAAACCATCTCATGACCAGCAACTAGTTCTATAACAAGGCCTTCTAAACAAGGCAAGTACCTAGAATCTCCATAGACCTATACTTCACCCTCTAACCTATGTGATAACCCTTGCATGCATCATACTCTTCCTTTGAACCCTACCACCTATGTAATGCTTATGCTTTCCAAACCCTTATCATCTCCAAAGACTTCTATCTTATTCAAAATTCATGCATGTGAATTGGATACCAACACCAGGAAGTTAGAGACTTACCAAGGTCGCTGATGGCCTGATAGGCTTCCTCGAGATCTAACGCTAGTGATCGATACCTCTCCAACGAACGCCTCCTGGCGTGCGGTTCGCCTCAAGGTCCAAGGCTTCCTTCTTCAAGCCCAACGCTCCTCACTCCAACCGCGCTATGCCACCTACATAATGACGACCGGGATCGACGCCCTCCTTCGCCACCTCTCTCTTGGAATGAAGACCGCTAGGGTTTTGTGATTGGGCCTGACCTTTATAGAGCCTCACAAGCGGATATGGAACGGAGAAGGGGATCCCGTTGATGGCGGTGGATGGGCGTAATCTGATCCTTTCCTTTGTGAGTCGTTCTGACGATCACAGAGGAAGAGCTAGGGATCTCCACCTCTGTCTCTCTATATCTCTTACTCTCTCTTCCCTTTTGAATTAAAGATTCCCTTATCTATCTCTTACTCTCTTTCTATATATCCCTTACAGTATAGTATGTATTTAAATATATTTATATATGTTTATATCTAGCCATGCACGTCCCTTTTCCCTTGTAATCATGTCTATTTTTTGGTTCAAATGTTTTTAATTCCATCCATGAACGTAATGCCTTCTTTCCTTTATTGTTTCATTTATTTATTTATTTATTTATTTTTGAATTTTAAAACCATCCCTTATTTAATCATATATAATATCTACTCCTTATCTATTTATATATAATATCTATCAAATCAACCCATTAGTGCAAAATCATATATAATATCAAATCATTCCATTAATACAACCTCAACCAACCACTTTTATATATATATCCTTTATCTTTTTCATACACATGACTTGCATGGTTTTCATGCACTTTTTCACATAAGTCCCCCATCTTTTTGCTTTGGTATGTCCCATTTCTTGTTCCTTTTGCCCTGGTTGTCTATTTACCTGTCCAATCACAAAGGAATACCTATAGAAGTATAAAAATAGACAATTGATGCCCGGAAATGGGATAAGAGCATATAGATATGATAAGGAGAATATGTACATCAATATCTCATTTGATGATTAAGCCCTTGTTGTAGCAACCTTTGAGGGAAAGGTGGAGGAGGATAAATGTCTTTACTTTTCCTTCAGGTAACCTGCTTATTGCCTTCACTTACAACCCTTTCCCCCACTTTTTCTTCTTGTTCCTCTACAAATACTTCACTTCTTGGGGCTTGAGGTGTATCATTTCCTTGCTCAACTAGGGATGGTTCTTTTCTTGATCCGTTAGTGATCTCTTTGCGAATGGCTTTCAATTCTGAAGTGAATGTCTACAGTTTCTCACCAAATTGAGCTCTCAGCTCCCTTGAGATTGAAATGCATTTGATTGACCATAATGCTTATTCCAAGAGAAATCGGGGTATTGATTCCACCCCGCATTGTATTAGGCATTGAAATGTTGTCCTTGAGGTCCATTGAAATTTCTCTCATAATTAATATGCTCAAAAGATCTCGACCTCGATAATCAAGATGCCACAAACTCACTATATGCACCAGCACTTTTCTTGCGACCTTTATGGAGCGCTGCCGAGTTGCCAAAAGTTGGCTCATTTCGAACCCTTGAATCTCTTGTATCTTTAGATTCATTAGATGGCATTGTAGGGGTGTTGATCCTTGAGAGTACCCCTTGAAAGCATGATAGAATATCTTCTTCTATATACGATGTTGCTCTCTCAAACCAAGATGTGTAATATTTGCTTTCTATAGTTAATGCATAGTTTGTTCCTAAAAGATGTGAGAGGCATTAACAGCTTAGAGCAGAATAAGTTAATCCAACTGAAGAGAAAACAAAAAGAAATCAAGAAAAAAAAAGAACTAAGATAAAATGAATATAATACAAACAAATGTAAAAGAAAAATTAATGACTCGCAAGACTAGCTCCTATTTAGCTAATGTCACTTATAGCCTATGCCTTCCCCGGCAATGTCGCCAAAAACTTGTTGACCAACGGTTATAAGTGTAAGCACTCAAGCCTCTGCACGCAAGCGTATGTAGTCATAAGAAATAAATTCTGATAAATACCAGGTCGAATCCACAGGGAAGGCTTACTAGGTCTAGATAAGCACAAACATACTAAGTTGCTTGGTAAAGTCAGTCAACAATTAAGTGGAGAAGATTACTAAATAAACTACTCCTAGAAAGTAATAGAAAGTAATGAAGGGTGTATGGATTTCTCTAGATAAGCTTCTAGGGTTGTATAGCTCTGATGGATTGTGACGATTTTCTCCTATATTTTGCAATAAATTGGTTACTATGGATAAAGGCTAATATGTGATAAGCCTAGGTACTTGTGTGCACTCCGGGTGTATCCTACATGTTCCTTATGTCTAAGGAACACGCCTCAATACTTCTTCTCCATATATCTATGGCGAATCAGATGAAGCGTTATAGGACCTAAAAGTTATCCTCACTGAGAAGAACCTTGGCACATTTCTATGCTCTTGAGGGCATCTCTTCCCTATGACAATAATATAAAGTTGTCATGGACATGTCTTTGCGAAGATAGCTAGATTTGTCATCACCTCTCGGCGTAAGAGTAAAGACTATTAGTTCATAGGCATACTCATAACAACACAATCACTACAAATATAGTATCAAACCATTGAATTCATACAACCCTAGAGTAGACGTTTAAGCTACCATCATCAACAAAGGATACATAACAATGTAAATTAGAAAATAAACATAGATTGTCTAGTTACAAGGAGAGATTAAACACTAAGAACAATAGAAAAGAGTTTCCCCCTCTTGTGTTGACCTTCTCCCTGCTAGATTCAGCCTTAAAACCCTCTGGATCGCCTCCATGGAGCCCTAGTCGCTACCCCCAAAATGAGAGATACTAAAACCTAAAATTAACCTTCTTTTTATACCCCAGGAAATAACGTCGCGACATTCAGAAAAGCATAGCGACGTTAGTAAACGCCTGGGAAATCCACAATTTCATCTTATTAATTATGTTGTGACGTCTTATAACATGTCGCGATGTTATGGCCAACCTGAAAATTTCAGGTCTGCTTCTTATTAGTAAACGTAGAACCATCATGTTTTAGCTTGCGCAGTATTCATCAAGTGCCTGATCGGATGTCCATTTCGATATGGATTGTGTTGAAATTTTAACTAGGCATGCTGATATTCAATCTAAATGGTGAAGATTGGATTTGGAGGCCTTAATGCCTTCCAGTAAATTCCTGATCTGAGCATATCATTCAGGTTACTCTCAGCCTTCTCTCCTTCTTTCTTTTTGCTCTTTCTTCATGGAACGCCCTTTTTCTTAGTCTCTTGATCATCTCTTTCTCGGTACACAGGCCTTATCATTTATAAAAAACAAAAATACTTGAATTAGTGCAGAAATTGATTCCTTTAATGTTGAATTGCACTAAAACAAGTGTGCATGCTAGTTGAGGTAGAATTTATACAAAAGAGCCCAAATTGGTTGTTGCAGACATCATTAAACACTAATTTCTATTGTCAAAGTAGCATACTAAGCCCTCTAATTAGCTCACTTTTGAGAGCTAACAAGGTTCCACCCGCTCCACCATACTCAGCACTGACCATAAGAGACATGGGGAAGGACGATGACGACATTAAGGATGCGGGCTATGACGAGGAGTTCCACCCAGGAGAAGCATCATAGATTTTCTTTTTACCACTTTTGTACTTTTTATTTTTCTATTTTGCATGTACAAATTTGGTTATGTTATTGGATTTTCTATTTCACTTGTGTGCCTTTGATGGTTCTCAGAAAAGAATTGGAATTGGTGAACTATGAAACCTGGACATGAACTCTCTGGTTAACAACAACTATATCACTTCAAGAGGATACAAGAAAGTACTATGAATCTTTTCCCTTTTATTGATTATATTGTTTATGATGAGTGTTGATTTATGATGATCTATGATAGTTATTGATTGGGAGTATATATATCTAACATAGTTTTACCTTTACTCGACACCTCACAAATTTTTTAGCAAAAACCCTAACTTTGTTGTATCTTATCTTCTTAGGTTTGGATTCTAGCTAGTTTTGACCATTAGTTGATTTGTTTTGTTCTATAAAAAAAATTATAAATCCAAAAAGTCGGATCCATTAGGGATGCGCCACCGAGAGAATATAGATAAAGAAAAGATGGTGGAGAGAGCTGTCGCCTTTGAAGAGTGAAAGCCACTCTTGATTAGTCTAATAATGGCCGTCACAAATGTTGACTTGATCACCTACCGGGGGAAAAGACTACCTCATTGGATGTATGAAGCTACCACCTAAATAAAAGAGTTAGCAAAGTCTAGTTTAGTGAATAAGGTCTAGACTAGCTGGGTCGGGCTTAAGTCAGTAAGGAGTACCATAGGATGGGTTACACACACACATGTGAGGAGTATGAGTACAAGATGAAACCTATTTTCTATAAAAAGCTTCGTGTCACTTAACACTTTGTTTTCTAGGACACCAAAGGGACCCTCAACTATTTTGAGATCGGAGATCATGCACTCATCTACTTTCTGTATTCTGTATTTTCTTTGCTTGAGGACAAGCGAAAGTTTAAGTGTGGGGTATATGATAAGTACAAGATCATACATAATCTTTACACTGTAATTGCATGCACTTTGCTCGTCTTTTTGCATAGATTCCCCTATTTTTGTGCCCTGTTGGGTATTTTGTTGTTATTGGACAGGAAAATAGGTGCTCGGAACAGAAGAAGCGAAAATCGACTCAATTTGAAGCAAAAAAGAACTAAAAATGAGCATTCCAAAGAAGAGCATGGTCTAAGCATAAGTGTTCTCGAGGCGTGCTGACTCCAAAATTAGGGTTTTGCCGAACACGATTCATCTACCCAAGAGCACGATCGTGCTTCCGAAGAGCACGGGCATGTTCTACCCGTATTGTGACTACCCAAACCGAGCCCGGAGCGTTAAAAGACCGGCCGTACTCAAGTAGGGGTGGGCCTCACTCGGATCCCAGGCCTTAGGCAGTCAACATGAGTATCAGAGTAACAGCAGAAAATAGTAAATAATATAATAATAGTATAACAGTCTGATACAGAAACACATATGGCAGAACAGAACACCTAGGGTTTAAGTACCCTATACAAACTCAACTCTACTGAACAGACCAAGGACTCTAAAACCAAAAATTCTCACACTCTAGAAAACAAAATAGAGATTCCAAACCTCAGCTACACTCAGTGTCCCCACACAGTGGCTATCATAACTCATGTTACTTTATTCTTCAAAACCTGAAAAATGGTCGGGTAAGTTTCCAGAAAAACTCTATAAGCACCCGCTACAAAATATCAGAAATTCAAAAAAAATATAGGATATCACTTTGAGGAACAGAGATAAATAATAGCATTATAAAAGACTAGAGAAGAATATCAAAGTGTCAATATAACCCCGAAAACAAGAATTCAAAGATCATCTCCTCGATAATTCCTCGGCTTGAACCGACAACGACCACAGTCGAATAGGACTCACGGGTCTAGTTGCGCTTTAGTCAGAAAACGTGTACATACACGATTAGGGTACCACCCCACTAACAAGTATATGGGACAAGCAGACACCAGAGTATCCTGTTATAATACAATCAGACAAACACCAGTAGAGTCCTTTTCACTAGCACAATGTCGTATAGGAGAATCACATAAATTATTTTCCAACTGGCATGCACGACTTTTCATACAAAAAATAGTCCAATTAAGAGAGTGTATAAAAACACATATATATAATTTTCAAAATAAAGCTCAGTGTTTAATTGATCAAAAATATTTACCGTGATATTGCTGTAAATACTTAGTGGGTTTCAGTCAATATTTTCTCTGAGCTCGACCTTACTCTCTTTGGCAATATTTGGTAGGTGAAAATTCAACTTCCATATCTTTTCCACATTTCATTAAATATACCGACATTTACTAGTTTTGGGTTTAATTATATTTCAACCTAGCGAAATGGGTCGCAGCCCACTTCATATTAAATCTACCAAAAGCCTCTTTTCCACACAAACTCATTAATGATTTAACGAAACAACTAAGCTCAACTCTTAAACCCATCTCTGTTTTTAACCCATAAGATTTGACACAAGTGTATTGTTATATTTAAAACTCTCTCTCTCTCTCTCTCTCTCTCTCTCTCTCTCTCTCTCACTCTCTCTCTCCCATCTTTCTCTTCTCTGTGTAGCCGATCCCCATGAACCTCTTTATTTTGCATGCTATCAATTCATGAAACACTTGAACATCTCCCTCTTCTTCCCACTATTCTTTCTTTTCTTCCTTTTCTCATTGCTGAAAACCAACCCATGCTCTCTCCCTCTCTTCCTCTCCTCATCAAAATTCAAAGGGTGAGCTTAAGCATCATGCATCTCTTAAGCCCAACCATTAGCAAACATATAAAGGATTATTGTTTTAAACTATTCGTTCTCTTCTCTATGAATCACTGCTATTAAACTTCAATGTTTCTAGTTATATCTAATCATTTATTCAGTGAGATGGGCTAAGCTTGCTAGGGCCTATCTTTTTCTGAGAGGAAGAGAGAAGGTGAGTAAGTGCATCTCTCTTAAACCTTGATGTTAGTAAAACACAAGAAGGTGAATGTTTAACCATGCTTCTTCTTCTTTGTTACTGAACCAACATAACATATTGAAAATCAAAGCCTATCTTTCTCTGCTTATTCATAAAAACTATTTATTTTCTTTTCTATTTCAGCATGTCAGAGGTATTAAAACTCGTTGAGAATCTTTCCCTTTTATGAGATAGAGATGTTAATACTCACCAGATGTCAGCGCAGAGCTATTGTGGAGAATTTCAACTCCAACTTTCCTATGAATGACTATACCCATGGTTAGGAAGAAGAAAACAGATAGAAAGACGAAAAAACTTGATTCCTTTACCTACTCCGACAAGATCTCTCGCCTATCGCGGTCTCGTGAGCTTACCTAACACCTATCGAGGAATGTGACGCCACTCGTGACACTCACTAAAGAAAGAGAGAGGAACTCTCACTCAGAGCAATCCTCTCAGTGGACTTCTCCTCCTTCTCCTCCTTTTATAGGCGCGAAGAGTTCGAACTGAGACTTCAGTGTAGCAGTAGCTTACATGCCTCGATTACGCGCCTTTCCGCTGATGAACCACGATCCTCAGGTCGCGTGGGCGATCCGAGGAAGAAGGCCTTCGTTAGTTCTTGGCGTATAGCGTGATGACGCGCGGCATCGTCGTTTGTTCATCGAGCAACTCAAAGAAGAAGCACAATTGCCTCATAATTGGTATTCCATGAGATGGACAGCGGATACGAGTTATGATTAACAAGTTTGTTAAAGGAAACTCGTTTCCCTTAATTTCCTTCCTTTAAAACGTTGGGACGTGGCGTTTGCCACTTACGGCTCCGAGCTTCGTAGAAGAAAGACGCATTTTCTTTCACTATTCACCCATGCGTCACAACCGTTGGATACTTTTAATTCAACCTCTACGTCTATCTGAGCCATTGGTTCCTTTACGCACCTGCGTACTGCCACATTCTTTGTTTTAATCTCAACCTTTAATGCTTTCTTTTGCTTGGATAAAGATGGGACTTTTGCAGTGAACCCCCCACACTTTCCTCACATTATATGCAAGTCCTAACATTGTCAGATGGTCTCTTTATTATTCAGTCCCTACTCTTATAACCTTTACGAATAGATCCCCTATCTTAGTCATAACATAACTTGTTATAAGGAAAATAATTAAACATACTTAGATACATTAATGGTTTGACTAAATCATAAAAAGAGTGACTCTTACATGTGTTCTGCCCTTACATACCTCAAGATTATATGAAAATATTTTGAATCGATTCCTTTTGATTCATGAAGCTTCCAGAGATAAGCACGGCCTAAACACGCCCTAAGCATGGTCGTACTTCATAAATTTCAAGTCTATAAAAGACCGTCAGATGCAAATACTTAGAGGACTTTTGGTGAGTCTTCCGCTGATAGTTAGGGTTTCAGCGGAGATTGAAGGTGAAGGAGACATCGATTTGGGGAGCCCAGCACCTTTATTTATGTCTTCTTATTTTATTTATTATGTTAGATTTTTTTTAGTATGAGAGGCTAAACCTTCTCTGGTGCCTCAGATTCTTTAACTCTAGGATGAACTTGTGACTATTTTCCTCTTTTTTATGATATTGGTTTTGTTCTTATGAACCATCTTCTGTGCTTAATGCTTCCGAATTGCTATTCGAGAGCCCTAATTTGCATATCTGAATTGCTTGATCAGGTAGAGAGATCTTGGTCATGTTAGAGTATGGCTTAGATGGTAGGGGTGAGTGCACGCCCAGAGATTGGGTGTATGTGTCACACTTTCTGGATTAGGGTAAAACCTAATAGTGGTAATCACAGAACTTAATGCAATCATGGGACAATTAGTGTCGTCATATGTGAATCAGGGATAAGCCGCCTAGAGATCGGGGTTGAACTAAGTTAGGGTTCCTCACGGTCCAAGAACAGATCAATTAGGTAGCCAGTATTAGGAAATTAGTCGAGCAAGGGATTCCTAGGGGATAGAAATACATGGTGTCATAATCTCTGCATTGATTTACCCAAGATTTGCCAATTGTTCACTTAAGTTCTTTGGATTTCTTAGTTAGGATTAGATCAACATCCATATTTTTACACTAGTTAATAGAAAATGAATTAGTACCAGTAGAGCCAGTCCCTGGGGAAACGACTACCCTACCCTTGTGGTACTAAATTACTTGATCGACCTCGTGCACTTGTGGGAGAGGGATTACACACATCAGGCCTCTCGAGGTCGAGTGGTACCTTGCCCTCTTGCTGTCTGGGGGCTGGTATCGGGGGTTCCTTTAGTGTTTTTCCCTCATTGGAAGGTCTCCCCTTCTTATTCTCCTTCCATCCCTATTGGATCTCCTCAGCGTTGATATACTTCTCGGCAGGGGTGAGAAGCTCGGAGAGGTCTCTGATTGTCTCTTGGCCAGAGAGAACTTGAATGGTGACTTGTGCAACCCTTCTATGATTGTTATAACAGCAATGGACTGGTTGAGTCTCGAGATAGTGAGAGTTTCTTGGGTGAAGCGGTATACATATCTGCATAGGCTCTCCCCCTCTTGATCCTTTACACTCATCAAAGTGGCCGAGGTCTTCTTTCGCCTCTTACCGCTGACGAGGTAACAGACAAAGAGCTCGACTAACTCCTCAAATGAGGTGTTAGTGTCGAGTTGGGGTGGGGGAGGCTCTTGAACCATATCAACGTTGTTCCACGTAATGTTGTCAAGAAGAGCCGATATATCATGGCGTCAGAAAAAGCGTGCACAAGAATCAAGGTCTTGAATACTCCCAGGTGGTCGTTCAGATACACAATACCGTCGAATATCTCCATGGAGAGAGCTTTGAGATTGTGGGGAGAGGCACTTCCATGATCTTCTGTATAAACGGGGATAATAGATGGTGGCTAGATCTCGAGTCTTCCCTTCTTACCCGGGAAGATGCATCATGTCGAGAAAGCGACAAGGTCTTCGATGGTTGTCAGGGCGATGGTGATCCGAAACTTCTCGCTTTCAAAGAAACTCTATCCTTCCCCCTTTCCAACCTCCCGCCAGATCACACCGTAGGGTGAATTCTAAGTTTAGGTTGTAACTCCAAGCAGTAGGATGTCTTTCCTATCCTTTTAATCACCCGAAAAGGGTCTTCGTAGAGTCATACTAACCCCTTGTGGACCTTCCTTAAGGTTTTGAACGATTGGGAAAATAGTTTTACCATGGCCAAATCCTCTTCCTGGAACTCTAAAGGTAGGCTCGAGTGATATCATATTATTCATGCCATCCCTTGGCACATTTGAAGGCTCCGGGGCTCCATCTCATATAGTGAGTTGCAAAAGTGGTTAGGGTGAGTGGTCGTTGCCCCCTGACAAACTCAAAAGGACTTCTTCCTGTAGACTTGCTTAGCTGCAAGTTGTACGAGAATTAGGCCAAATCCAACAACTTGGCCTAATTAAGTATATACAGGTCCACCATAAGGTGCCTTCGAGATTTAGATGAAACCAACATCTAATAGATCCTTCTTCAACTGCTTCCGAAGTTCCTCCAACTCCTTTGGGGACATCTGATATAGGGCTAAGGCTGGGGCTCTGATGTGTGCCCGCTCGCAAGTGCACGAGGTTGCTCAAGTAGTAAAGTACCCTGAGAATATGGTAGTCGAATCCACAGGGACTGGCAGAGCTAATACTAATTTGACTTTTATTATCTAGCCTAAAACTATATGTGATAGTCTAATCCTAACTAAGAAATCTAAAGAAAGACTGATGTGAACATTTGGCAAATCTAGCGTTATCAATCAAGGGGACATAGCACCCCGGATCTCTATCCCCCTGAGTAATTTCCTAATACTGGCTATCTAGTTGATATATTCTTGGAGAGTAAAGAACACTAATTTAATTTGACCCCGATCTCTTTTGTAGCCAAACCATAGTCCCATACAACGACTTCATTGTACAACTGCATTATAATTATTATAAGGCTCTGTGGTTCCCACTATTAGGTTTTACCCTAATCCGAAGAGTGTGTTGTGTAACACTGAAACTATACATTCGATCTCTCGGTGTGTACACACCCCCTATAATCTATGCCCAAATCTAAATTGACCGAGATTTCTCTTTATACATCAAGCAACTACCGATATATGATCGACGCTTTCGCACTAACAAATCACAAGCATTAAGCACACATAGACAATCCACAAGAATAATCAAAATGAAAAGCCTAAAGGGAAAGGAAAAGATTCACAAATTCATCCAAGGGTTTTAGGACCCGAGGCCCCACAGAAGGTTTAGCCTCTCATGCTAAAAAAACCTAGTACAAAATCTAAGGAGAAAGACATGATTAAAGATAAAACAAATTCCTAGATCGATGTCTCCTCCGCCTTCAATCTCCATCTGAAACCCAAATCGTTGGTAGAGGAATCAACAAAAGTCTCCTTCAATTTAACTCGGGGAGCCTTTTATAGGCTTCAATTTTACGCCACACTGCCGTGTTAGAGTCGTGTTGACCCTGTGTATAAGTTTGGAATCTTCAAGAATCGAATTAACGTTGTTTCGGCTAATCCCGAGATGTACACGTCCTGTACATGAGCTGAACATGCCTGTGCTCTATAAAGTGACTATTCAGCTCTTTTTGTTCTGAATTGTTCTGATTTTCTCTTCTTTTATCCAGGATACCTATTTACATGTTCAATCACAACGAAATACCCAACATAGCACAAAAAAAAGAGGAATCCATGTGAAAAAGTAAGCAAAGTGCATGCAAATATAGTATGAAAATATGTATAAAATTGCACTCATCAAGCCCTTACCCCAAGCTCCAACTTGATCTTATGATCTACTTCCCATCGTGGTGGTATTTTATAAGTCATACCAGTGACGTTACATACTGGTACTCCTCAAGGACAACTTGTATCTCCTTTGGTATATCTAGACTAGGAGTACCTTCTTTAACTTTTAGAGTGACATGGTAAGTGGGCTCATTTTAACTAAAGCCTCTTTAAGAGTTGCATGGCTAACAACCCTTTACCCTTTGACTTGGCCTCCTTTTTCAAAGATACCATACATGCTTCCTTGCCACCCATTATGTATAGGAGTTCACACAAGGGAAGGGAAAAGCTTGTACCTGGTCTAGGAACTCCAATCCTAGTACCAAGGAGAATTCATCCATAAGTACCACCGTCAAGTTGATCTTACCCCTCTAGCCTCCCATTGAGAGGTCCACACCTCTTACCAAGCCTACCGTAGGCTTTGCCATAGCATTCACAGTCTTAAGCCAATCGCCCTCCTTGGAGATCTTGAGGTTGAGCTGATGCGATACAACCGCAAGTGTACAGGTCGTTACAAGTAATAAAGTGGACGTAAAAGTTGGGTTATCGAACCACAGGGAGATGGAAGTATTAGTACCCACTATTCATCTACTATCTAGTTGATCCAAGGGTGGTTGATTATACTAATTCTAAACTAATCAAATTGAAAACACAAACAAGGGAATCGAGTTGCTCTTTAGGTCAAACAATCATAAAAGGGGGAATGCTCGGACAATTGAATCCCCCTTGGACTTCTAAAAGATGAATGTTATTTTCTATCTAGACACTTGGTTAATTCTTGGTCAAGGGTTCCTATCGTGCTTTCACTCCCTCATCTCAAGATGAGTTACTAATCCTAGTACCTTTACCGATTAAGTTCTCGAACCTATATCTTAGAAGGATTATGGACTCGCTCTCCTTAGTACCCGGGTTTCCAGTATACTCACAATCCCCTCTATTGGAGATGGTGTACACACGAGGAGGCGTTCGCTTCTTCCCCCATATGGACTATAATAATCTCTCCGGGCTCTCGCAACGTAGAGGGATTCACTCACATTAAAACATCCAATAGACTCAATGAATATAACCAAGCATTCAAGAATAGAAAATCAACATTAATTAAATCATGTCCAAGGGTTCATCAATCATCCAATCATCTACAAAATTAGCCCTCCATGAAAGGGGGGCAACAATCCAAAACAAAGATGAAAGCAATCAAAGAAGACATGATAGGTAAACCTAATTGATGCAGGAGAGCCCGAGTCAGACGATGCCGAGCTGTCTGATTGCACCATTAGAGCTTTGGCATACCACGACTTGGCGGACTGACGTAAAGGCAAAAGGTGATCGAGCCAAGTTCGGAATCTGGGAGCACTTTGGACACGTTTCGGTATTTTGGCCATAACTTTGGCTACTGATATCGGATTCGCGTGCTCAACCCCAATTCGGAAAGCTCGTCTCGACACGCACGTGGGGTCCATCAGCTTTGCTGGATGGACCCTTCCTTCATCCTCAAATTCTACTATTTACCCCGTCGATACACTACCTCAAGCTGAATTCACCTACAATAGATCAAAGAATCGGACTACCGACTTGAGCCCATTCGAGGTTGTCTATGGGTGAAACCCATCAGGAGTACTTGATCTCACCCCCATCCCACGGATTGGTCGTGTTAACCCCCGAGCTGATGAGATGGTTGAGCACCTTCGGGTTATTCATGAGCAGGTCAAGTCAACTATTCAGGAGAGTAATACCAAGTACAAGATGAATGCAGACAAACAGCGGCGTCAGGTGTTGTTCGAATGTCCTCACTCGAGATCGCTTCCCTGTGGGTGAGTATAACAAGCTGAAGGAACGAAAGATCGGACCTTGTGAAGTGCTGCAGAAGATTAATGACAATGCATACTTGTTGCGCCTTCCCAGTTATTTGAAGACCTTTGACATCTTCAATGTGAAGCATCTGAGCCCTTGTTTTGTGGAGTCGAATGATCTTATTACGAACTCGAGGGTAAGTTCTTTCCAACCCGGGGAGGCTGATGCAGGAGAGCCCGAGTCAGACGATGCCGAGCTGTCTGATTGCACCATTAGAGCTTTGTCATACCACGACTTGGCGGACCGACGTAAAGGCGGAAGGTGATCGAGCCAAGTTCGGAATTGGGGAGCACTTTGAACACGTTTCGGTATTTTGGCTATAACTTTGGCTACCGATATCGGATTCGCGCGCTCAACCCCAATTCGGAAAGTTCGTCTCGACGCGCACGTGGGATCCATTCAGCTTTGCTCAATGGTCCCTTCCTTCATCCTCAAATTCCACTGTTTTCCCCGTCGTTTCTTCGTTTCTCGGTGTTTTTTTCCATTTTTGACAATACTTCGTATGCCAATTTAGGATAGGATATGAATCCGATTTGATCTCTTATTTTTAGGAGTTATCTATTTTTTTTAGTTATTTTAGAATTAGATAAGTTTTTCTATTGGACCAAAAATTGCCGATTTGGGCAAATTTGGATAAGAAGATAGAATTTTTAGGTTATCTAGGTTAGCTATTTAAACCCAGCTTGTAGGTTGAATTTTATTCATTGATTATTGAATTATTTTCCTTTTAAAGTTTCAGAGACTTTTCTTCTCTGTTTGTCCTCCCTTTTTCTTGCTCTTCTATCAATCCCCCCTGTTTACCACCGCCCGCAAGTTAATCACTACCCTACCCGGCGTCACTATTGCAATCACCGTTGATGGCTTCTTGATCCTCTTCCAATGATTTCCCCTCTTCTTGCTCCAATAGCTCCAAGATGAGGATCTCCAAGCTTTCCCCAAGATTAACCTCTTTTTCCCCAAGCTGCTCTCCTTCTAAACCCCTAATTAGTCAGCTTTTATACCTCTAGGTTTTTTGGGGTGAGTTTTACCAATTTGCCCCCTTCTAGATCTGCAGATTCGCTGAAATTTATGATGTACGGGCCCATATACGAGCGTATATCAGCCCGTATACAGGCCAGCCACCTCCATATGAGCCCGTATACGGGCGTATATCAACCCGTATACGAGCTAGTCATTACCATACCATCTACATACGGGCCGTATACTGGCCTGTATTCCCTTCAGGAGCTAGTGTATGGCCGTATGTCAGCCCGTATAAATGCCTGTATCTCTCGAAATGCTTTCTTTCCTCCGTGGTCCTTGTATCATGCCCTGTTGATTAGAATGAATACATTTTAAGTATCGGTGGGCAAAAAGTGTTCAAAATTACATGCCGAGCATATAGGAATATGATATAAAATTATGCTCAAATGAACACTTATCAAAACATCTCCACACTTAAAGGTTTGCTTGTCCCCTACCAAAGAAAAGCAATCAATACAAGAAAATATAAGTGTTCATCCTCTTGGCCATAAAATGCATGGCTCAACTCTTTTCAAGTTCACCACCAATGTGCTTTGTTCTCCCATTTCCACGCCAGGGCTTAAATAAATCTCATGCAAGATGTCATTATAGTTCTAGACAAAGCTTATTCACTCCATGTGCCATGTTCTAAAAAAACTTTGCGAGACAAATACATCCTCAATGGACTCTAGAGGGTTCTTTAGGCCCTATGATCAGTGGGATCCCCTCAAATTAGATAAGTGGCGGACAAATAGAAAGATACCAACTATATGTTGTTGTTTTTTTTTTGGAAGGGCATCCCTAATGGATCCAACTTTCATGTATTAGAGACTGATGTAGAGTGCAATTCCTCCTCTTCGCAAAGTGCTCATGCTGATTAGGCACCGGGGCACTTAGCTACTAAGATGATTACAACTCTGCATGGTTGTGTTCATGCTAAGTAATGATTTTTTGAATTGAGGGACACTCTTACAGGGAGTCGGAACCCCAACTACTACATCAAACCAAGCAGCAGAACACTGTCTTTATTTCTTTGTGACTATTATGTACAACTATTTTATTCTCTCCCTACTTGTCCACTAGGTTATATTATGAGGGGTTAATGAATTGAATTAGTGCCACGAGATCTCTTGGAGCCATTGAAAAATGTATTTAACTATTAAAGTAAAAAAGAACATGGCAATGGGTTATCTATTGTCTCTAAAGATCATAAGTATCACAGAGATGTTCTTTAAATGCCCATGGCGTTTCATAGGAGAGTTTAACAAAATATGTGCAAAGGTGGTGCCCTAGAAATAGAGTGTGCCAACATGTTTCCTTAAGGCCTTTGTCGAGGCATACTAGTCATGAAAAAGTTTTAAAAAAAAAAAAATTGCAATGAATTTCACTAATAGCTACCTATCTCCGCACTTAAGGTATTGCTATAGATGTACAAAGATAAAGGATAGGTAGCTACCCATCTCCACACTTAAAATTGTACATTGTCCTCAATATACGCAATAAGTCTAAAATTAAACATGCATGGAGAAAAGTGAACTGAAACTTCCCCGGTTAATTTGGTACGCCAATCAATTTCCATAAAGGTGATGCTTGGCGACTATCAGGGAATGTTGATATAAGTCCCATCTCTGCAAATCAAGGGGAAGATCATCATAACTCCATAGAAAAGAACGGGAAAGCAAAGGAGTCCATAGAAAATAAACAAGGATAAGTGTAGCAGGGCGATGCCCTAGCTAGCCATACAAGGTGCAGGAAAGTAAGATCATAAGTCCAACAACCAAAACGAAATATAAAAAGTGCACAAGAAAATAAAGTCTCATCAACACAATGAAAAGAAATGTCCAAGTCATCAAGCTGCCGGGTCATCTGCTGGTGCCTCGGGTGCTTTCAGAGGGTAGAAATTTGAAGGAGGAGCGAATGCTGGATACCCCCGGATGAAGAGAGACAGCTCCATGAACTGGTCTCCCAAGCGGTGCTGCTCCGTGAGGATCGTATCCTGGGTAGCGCAAATGTCTGAGATCTGCTCCTCCAGCCTCTCGAATCGGCTCCTGCTCACTGAAGATGGAAGCTCGCCTGAGTCGGACTCCTTGTCATCCTCAGAACTGTCGGCGCTCTCGCCAACCAGTGTGTAGCGTCTCCCGGAGTGCTTGACGAACCCCATCTAGCACAAAGTGCTCATCCCTAAGCCGGTCATGAGCTGTAGTCTCTCTATGCCCTCTGTCTTCTCCTCGAGGCCCATACAAATGATAAGGCGGGTGATATAGGGCCCCATAGTGATGGTCTTCAACCGGGTGTGGGTCCCTTGATGCACCAAGTAATCGGCGAGTACGTACCCTAAATGGACAGGTACCCGCTCGAATATGATGTAGAGAATGAAAAGGTCGCTGATGGTGACCTTTCCGGTGCTGTCATCTCGCCCCGCGATGGAGCGGCTGACCAGGGCATGGATGAAACGGTGGACTGGGTGAGATATGCAGGATGCATTCTGGTTCCCATGGCGTCCCCCGAGCTAGAGCCAGTAGCGCATCGGTGTGATCATATCCTCGGGGAAAGAAGTGAGGAGGCGAGTGTGGAAAACGTCTCTGTCATAGAATCCCATGAGCATCGAGAAGCGGATGTAGCTCATGGTCTTATTCTCCCCGAAGAGCTGGAATGAGATTGTTGTGAGGGACCGCTCCTGTATGGTACTCCGGTCGGCCTCAAAAGTGCTTAGGACCTCGAGCATCGCCTCGCGGAAGGTTTCGTGGTAGATGGAGAACACCTTGTCCCATCTACCGCGAACATGCTCTGCACTCGGTCCACGATCATAAGCTCAGTAGCCACTCCCCAGTCAATATACCGCGTTCACCCAAAAGGCTTGGCGGCCAGCCTTTGGTAGCGCTGGAAAAACCGTTCTTCTTCAAACTGCGGTGTGGTGGAAGAACCTTCCCAAGTCCTTCGTCTCTTAGATGCTATTACCTTCCTCGGCATGTCTACAAAACAATTGAAAGGGGTGTTAGTGCGAATAGGAGTATTGGAAAGATTAAACAAATAAAAATTGCGCACTATGGCCATAGATGGGCCCTATACGGGCATCTATACGGGCAGGTATATGACCCGTATAACCCTACCTGGGATCGATATGGAGTACCATACGGGGTACCATACGGGCCATATATCAACCCGTATAGGTACACCTGAAGGCCATACGGACTGATATACAGCCCGTATGCGCCTGGGGGCGGCGGTGCCGACCCCCCAAGGCGTATACAACCCCGTTTACATGCTATTTATCCCCATTTCTCTTACTAAACTCTAAACATGCCCTCAATCATTACATTCACATAGAAATTAACACAAGAAGGCATATAATCATTTCAAATTCATTCAACATTCATTCATTCAATCTCTAGGGTTTTAAAGGTGATGATCATGGATAAAATTGACAAATCAAGGCGTTAGAAAGCATACCTAGAGAGAGTGAGTGCCCAAATCAAGAGTATAGGCCGCGTTGATGAAGAGAGGACTCGAATCGACGTGAAGGAGAGTGGGGTCAGCTAGGGTTTGAAAAAGAATTGAGAGAATCGCCCCTTATAGCGCCTCAAACCCTGCTATATACGGGCCCATATACGGGCCCAATATCAGCCTGTATATAGTAATCGACGCGTGTCATATGGCCACAATATATGGGCCGTCAGATGATAGCCTCAGATTCCCATCGGAGGGTCCATACGGCCGTATGATAGGCCGTATTGTACCCCGTATGGGCCTGGGTTCGGCTTATGCAACCAATCCAGGACACCATTCGAATCCTCCTCGCTACCTAATGACAATTACGAATCTATGGCAATGAATGGATCGAATACCAGCAAGATGGTACAATGTACTATGAAATCGGATATGAAACATCTCATTCATTTATTCCAAACACTCATACAATCTAACTAAAGAAATTTGGGACTAAAAAGAAAGAAAAAGATTTTCAAGAGCTTGGGTTGCCTCCCAAGAACAGCTTGTTTAATGTCACTAGCTTGACGTACCTTTACCTTACCTCATGGGGGTTCAAATACCTTGAAGTTTTCATTGGCTCCTCCCTTAAAGCATTGTCCGAATAAGAATACTCCCAAGTTGGCATAAATTGATCTATTGTTGTTCTACATACTTGGGCTTCCTTTGGAAGTGTTCTGAGCCGATGGTTTGGTGCTTACCCCCTTCTCTTGTATCTTCCTCCAGCATATTGTAGGTGGAAAGGATTTTTGCTTCCTTTTCTTGACCTTCATTGTTTCGAGCCTGGATGGAATGGGATTCCCTTGCACTTCCTCCGAGTGTCCCTCTTGTTCCCCCAAGTAGGGGTATAGTGGATCCACCATTAGTAAGTCTTTTATACACTCGGAAGTGATTTCATCCACCTCGTCAATGCAATATGAGGTGTCATCTTGGGCCATTGAGTATCGTATCATATCAGGCAATTGAAATACGACCTCTTGATCTCCCACCCTCAAGGCAAGCTTACCTTGTGCATGATCTTCAAGGGCTTGAGCGGTGGCGAGGAAAGGTCGCCCAAGAATGATAGGCACGTCGACCTCATTATCAACATCTAAAAGCACAAAATCTGCCGGGAAAACAAATTGGTTGATCTGAACAAGCACATCTTCAGCTATTCCTTTTCGTCTTCTCACAGATCAGTTAGCCAACTGTAGTGTCATCCCCGTAGGCTTAGGCTCTTCGAGGCTGAGCTTCATGTACAATTTATAGGGCATCACATTGATACTTGCCCCAAAGTCCGCCAATGCCTTCTTTGTAACCGCTTCTCCAAGGATGCACGGGACCACAAAGCTACCAAGATCTTTTAGCTTCTTCGGCATAGCTTGTTGGATAGCTGCCGAGCATTGGGCATTGAGTGTTACCGCACCCACATCTTACAATTTCTTGTTGGAGAGGAGATCCTTCATGAATTTTGCATATTTAGGCATTTGGGCTAGAACCTCTACCAACGGCATATTGATGTGTAGTTGCTTCAACATACCCTTGAACTTCATCAATTAGGCCTCCTCCTTGTCTTTGTTCAACCTCGTTGGGTAAGGGGCTTGAGGTTGGTATGGAGGTACGGATGGTGTCTCCAAGGGTATCTCCTTTCCTTTCTTCACTTGTTCAAAGTTAACGACAGGTTCGGAATCCTCGATCTCTATGGGAGTGTTTACTTGAGGTTTTGGAACCGGGAGTTCCACCTCCTTTCCACTTCCTAAAGTGATGGCCTTTGTAACGCCCCGACCCGGATCTAGGGACCTCGGGAACGTCGACAGATCGGCCGTACCCGAAAGGAGACGAGCCCCAGTCGAATACAAGGCCTAAAATGATAAGCAGATAATACATTTAACCAAAAGATAATCAATAAATAATTCATAAAGTCTCAGCGGAAACACAAAAAAAAATCAAATAAGGGTCCATAGCCCTCCACACAATCCAGGCCCTACAAGGGTCCTAATAAAATAAAGACAATGTCCTCACACACAAAGATAAAATAACCTAGGGAGGTTCTCCAACCTCAGCAATATCCCCGGCCATCCTCGGCCCTCGAAGCTCGAGTCTACCTACTCCTCAGACCTCAAAATGAGAGAAGAGAAAAGTCGTGAGCTTTGAATGGAAAGCTCAAGTACCCCGCAGGGAATCACAATGGTCACCGGAATGAGATATCAAAATATAGGATCATCAAACAAAGGGGCTACACCCCATACAAACAGATCCTAACATCCAAATTTACAGCCTGGATGAGAAGTCCAAGAATGCCGAAACACTTCCATCGGATACCAAAATTTCGTCAGTAATAAAGAGACGCAGCCTCGATCGCAAACAACAAATTTCGTCAGCTGAGCGATTTAACCTGTCGCGGTCGGTAGCGCCACCTCTACGCGACACGGCCAAAGAAATCAACCCCACTGACAGGGATACGGAGTCTCGGACTCCACTGCAACCGGGCGGAAGATCAGAACTCAATTAGCACATACCTCCCGGCCAGCACACAAGACCATGTGCCCATGATCAAGTATCGGCCCACGGGTGGGTAGTCCAACTAAGCATTTCAACAAACGGTAGATCGAACACTATCAAACAGAGCAACCAAGCACATACCAGGAAAGAAACAATCAAACATATATGTGCATGGGATCAAACAGCAGGTACTATACAAGAACATGCTAACAAATAGCATCGAACAAAATCAAGAAAACCCATGCAAGGGTAGAAGCGAGGCAAGAGTGACTTACCTCTAACGCAATCCAACCGACGCCCGACCGTCCCCAATGAAGCACCACGCTCCTGACAATATCCGTATACATAGATTCGCACTCAATAATTGCCGAGTGTTCCTTCTCACTATTATTATTTATTTTCTACAAATAATAACACCTAATTAGCAAAATCATAATAATGGGCCCGGCCCATTAGATGAATCCATCTTGATTCCCAAATTACCTATTACTCATATTACAAAGGATGAACTCTTTTTAATCGGGCCACAAGTTCGGCCCAAATCCAACTATCTCTTTAAATTAGAACCAAACTACTCACCTACTTCCATTAAATCCAGAAATAACCGGAATTTTAAAATAAAACCAATAGATGTCTTGTTTCACAAAGAGGCAAGAATAAAAACAAAGTTATTCAATCATCTTCTCCTCTTGCCAATTATTCCCCATAATAAGATAACAAAAGCCAAGCAACCATGAACCATAGCTTTACTCATATATTCCTTGCCAAACCACTTCAAGGCCAGTGCTCACAAATATCAGCACACACACACTGCAGTACACATGAAACTACAACCACTTAAATTAAATCGTGACATTTAACTCATAGTAACAAATCAAGCCATAAACAATTTAAATTATAACTCCAAATCCTATAACCATGGTCAAAACCTAGTTATGACCCAACCGATAGTCAACAACTCTTAAGAACCTCAAAAATATTATTATTAACATCACCACAATAATACCTCCATAACTTTGTATCAACATCACAACTATAATCATATCGACACCTCTTTATCATCAAAATATTTTATAGTATCCAAGAAATGCTTTGAAACATTTAAAACATGAATTAAACTAAGATCATTTAAAGTTTAATCCATCTTATATTCAATACTACTCAGCCACCTTCAATGTCTGAAGCCCTTAGAACCAACACTTATTTCCAGATTTCCCAGTAATTTCCTAAAGTACCATCACAAGAAAACTAAGCATGATTGGATCTACAATTCATCTCAGGCTCATTGAAGCAAAGGGTCAATCATCGAATGAATGGAAACCACATGCATAGATTCACCATAAATCTCATTGATGTCCAAAGAACTTCAAAAGCACATATTTACTAGACTTTCCAAAACAAGCATAAGCTAGCAATATTGATGAATCAATGACTCCTACTATACTTTCATTAAACACAAATGAGACTATTCAAATTACCGTAACACACCATCATGAATCAACAACACTATCTCTTTCTCATGTCCACATACAATAACACTTACACATGCCTTCTTTTCACAAGTATTAGACCATGTACTTTCTTAAATTGATTCCAAGAAAAACACCTTCAAAATCCTTTTCAAAATCAACCCAATAATCAATCAACCATTTATCTCATAGACTATGTAAGCACATACAAACCCAAGCCATAACTACTACTTTTAGATCCTCTCGTTCCTCACCAAATGGAAACCTAGATCGTAGATTCTTCCCTCTATTAGACCATGCATGCATGTTGACTTATTATCCATATATACCGGAGGGAGTCAGGGCTTACCGTGATCAACCGCACTCCTCCCACCAGCTCCCAGTATTCCCCACACGCTGCTACCTCCTCCCGATTCTCCTCAGAAAGTGTGGGACTTCAACTCGGGCCAAGAGAATAAAAAGAGAGTGGCGAGAGAGGTATGGGTTTCACTAGGCTTCCTTGCTTTTAAAAAGATCTTGGTCGCGGATAAGATAGTCGACTTTCAAGCAACCACGCTGAACTAATGCTTAGTCTCGTTGAACGGCCCAACAAACGCTGAGAGTTCACCCCAGTATGCATGTATTGGTGCTTCAGCCATAAACAGTCCTTCCTTTCCTTCGTAATTCCATTTAGTTATTTTCCTTTTACAGTGGAAAACTTCATCGTCCCCTAATACTTAAAATTGCCCATAAATCCTCAATGACAGATTCTATAGAGAAGGGAAATTTGTCCTTCAATCCCCATAAACCATTTAATCACATCTATTCTAGAAATCCTCAAATTTTCCAATTTACTTTATTAATTGGATAGCAAACTTTCCTCTATTATTTCTCACAATAATAAAATAATAAAGTTCCATAATTATTCAAAAGATGAAAAATATCCTTGAGTTTTACAGCCTTACATTGCTCTCCCTTAGGGTTCTCCTCTGCATTGCCTGGCAAACTACCTTAAGGTCTCTCGGCTAGAGATTTGGCCATTTGCTCAATTTGATTCTCCAAGTTGTGAATTGTAGCTTGTAGATTCTGAATTGTAGTGTCATTGTTTTGCATCTACTTCACAATCATCTCCTCCAAGTTAAACTTCTTCTCTTGAGGCTTTGGGAGGTGTTGAAACCCGGGAGGGTATTGTCCTGCTTGTGGATTTCCATAAGACAAAGCCGGATGGGTCCATTTAGGAGCATATGGTCGATACTGACCATCCGGTTGCCTTGGAGCATTCCCCATATACTGTACTTGCTCCATGGAAATCATTTCTGTGATTGCTATGGGACAATTTGATGCTTCATGCCCTCCCCCACAAGTGTTGCAATACATCACCGTGACCGACCTTGAGCTATTACCGGTTGTCAAATAGCTCAATTTTCCTTGTCAACATATCCAACTTTTCACCAAGAACTGGATCAAAAATTACAACGTCATCTACGGACCCAACCTTTTTCACTTGTTTATCTCTTGTGGACCAATGGGCTTCATTACCGGCCATGTTTTCAAAGATTTGTTCGGCATCCTCCGGGTATTTGTTCCCCAATGATCCGCCTGCGGTGGTATCCAACAATTTCCTAGTCGAGTTATCCAACCCATTGTAGAATGTTCTCACCTTAGCACAGGGGTCTAGACCATCTTGTAGACAACGTCGGAGCAAATCTTTGTACCTCTCATAAGTTTCAAAAAATGATTCGGTGGGGCCTTGCTTAAAGTCGGAGATATCCAACCTTAGCTTTGCGGCTTTGCTTGGTGGGAAGTAGCGGCCCAAGAATTTGTCTAGCATCTCGGCCCAAGTACAGATGGAACCGGCGAGTAATGAAGTAAGCCACCTGTATGCACCTTCTTGCAAACTGAATGGAAACAGTCTCAATCAAATTACATCATCATATGCCCCATTGATCTTGAACATGTTGCAAATCTGAATAAATTTTGCTAAATGTGCATGGGGGTCTTCATCGGGCCTCCCATCAAATTGAGCTGTGTTCTGAATCATGCTCATTGTGCTTTCCTTGATCTCAAAATTGTTCATGTTGACATTGGGCGGGTGAACACTGAACTCTTCCCCAATATAATGAGACCTCTCATATTCGGCCAATGTTTGTCGTCTCTCGGCCATAATTGGTATTTCCTTTCCTTCACCAATGACTTCAGTAGGAGTGAAATTTTTCGACCCCGAAGAGGATCCAAGGAGTGTTCCTTCAATTTCTCTCAATCTCCGGTGCAAGGTTCTCTCAATCTCATTGTCAACTTCAAGCAATCCCTTAGAGTTCTTGCGGGTCATGCAATTTATACCTTGCAAGATATCCAGAAAGTGAGGATTAGTATCCAAGATTTCAATGAAATGAAAAACCAAACAAAGAAATAAAGTAAAGAAATAAAAATAAGAAATGACTAAAGTAGTAAATTCCTAGCTTTCCTAGTAATCCAATTCTCCCCGGCAACGGCGCAAAAAACTTGGTGCAATACAACCACAAGTGTACGGGTCGTCACAAGTAATAAAGTGGACGTGAAAGTCGGGTTATTGATCCACAGGGAGATGGAAGTATTAGTACCCACTATTCATCTACTATCTAGTCGATCCAAGGGTGGTTGATTATACTAATTCTAAACTAATCAAATTGAAAACACAAACAAGGGAATCGAGTTGCTCTTAAGGTCAAACAATCATAAAAGGGGGGATGCTCGGACATTTGAATCTCCCTTGGACTTCTAAAAGATGAATGCTATTTTCTATCTCGACACTTGGTTAATTCTTGGCCAAGGGTTCCTATCATGCTTTCACTCCCTCATCCCAAGGTGAGTTACTACTCCTAGTACCCTTACCGATTACGTTCTCAAACCTATTTCTTGGATGGATTATGGGAATAATTCATCTAAAGGACTCGCTCTCCTTAGTACTCGGGTTCCCGGTATACTCACAATCCCCTCTATTGGAGATGGTCTACACACGGGGAGGCGTTTGCTTCTTCCCCCATATGGACTATGAGAATCTCTCCGGGCTCTCGCAACGTAGAGGGATTCACTCACATTAAAACATCCAATAGACTCAATGAATATAACCAAGCATTCAAGAATAGAAAATCAACATTAATTAAATCATGTCCAAGGGTTCATCAATCATCCAAGCATCTACAAAATTAGCCCTCTATGAAAGGGGAGCAATAATCCAAAACAAAGATGAAAGCAATCAAAGAAGACATGATAGGTAAACCTAATGCAATCACTGTTGATGGCTTCTTGATCCTCTTCCAATGATTTCCCCTCTTCTTGCTCCAATAGCTCCAAGATGAGGATCTCCAAGCTTTCCCCAAGATTAGCCTCTTTTTCCCCAAGCTGCTCTCCTTCTAAACCACTAATTAGTCGGTTTTTATACCTCTAGGGTTTTTGGGGTGAGTTTTATCAATTTGCCCTCTTCTAGATTTGCAGATTCGCTGAAATTTACGATGTATGGGCCCGTATACGGGCGTATATCAGCCCGTATACAGGCCAGTCATTACCATATCATCTATCATACGGGCTGTATACTTGCCCGTATTTCCTTCAGGAGCTAGTATACAGCCGTATGTCAGCCCGTATAAATGCCCGTATGGGCCCTTCTAGGTGCTCTGGGATCCCGGTTTCTCTCGAAATGCTTTATTTCCTCCGTGATCCTTGTATCATGTCCTGTTGATTAGAATAAATACCTTTTAAGTATTAGTGGGCAAAAAGTCTTCAAAATTACATGCCGAGCATATAGGAATATGATATAAAATTATGCTCAAATGAACACTTAGCATGAGCCACCTGGCGTTTTCCTCAAAATGAAGTTGTGTGTAGCTCTAGTGTCCGCCAGTGCTTGTATCTCTCAGTCGATGATCTCCACTGTAGCATGCATCAACCCCTTGGCTTGTCATTAGGTTACATCCATCCTTGCAACTACGTTGAGTAGCTATAAGGAACCCATCCTCGTCTCTGTAGTTGGCTTCCCTTGAGTTCTCTCATCTAGCTATGTTATGAGGAAACTCTCAGTCTTCTTTTAGGACATTCTCAAGCATAGTGCAGTCCGTCACAAATGAAGTGCCTCTCAGTCTTGGGGACATTTTTGGCCTTCCCACTATCAACTAGCTTACCTTGAACAGAGGGTCTAGCTCTGTCACCCCTCTTTTTCTATCATAACATTTACCTCCCTTAATACCCTTAAACTTAGAAGTTTTGCCTTTCTTATACTCCACTAGACCTTCAAGCATTGCCATGGACCAATTAAGGTCCTACAAGCGATGGTATAGTAGTTCTTGCTTGGCACATGGTCGGAGGCCATCCATAAAGAAAACTTCTTTAACTCTTCGGGTAGATCCAAGGTCTCCAAAGTTGTCTTGGTAAATTCATCAACATATTCTCAGGTCCTACTAAAGTATTTTAACCTTATAAGTAGCTTTAGCTTCCTCAATATCTTTCAAATAGAATTGGATTTAAGGTCTCTTTTATACTCTTCCCAGGTAGAGATTCGGTCTATACCTCTTTGAATGTCCTCCCATCACCATCTCCATCATGTCTATTCCGAGTCAGGAAGATAGAGTGTTGTTGTTTGAATTCTTTTATCATTGTCTTCTAGCCCCAAGTATTCAAAATATTGCTCTAGCCCCTATAGGAAGTTGTTAAGCTCCTGAGCATCCCTTTTCCCACTATAGGATCCCGCACTAGCTCTAGGGCCCTCGTGGTCCTTGAGGTGATTATCGCCTTACATACAGCCATATCCTACTTCTGCGTTTTCTTGTCAACCTCCAAGGCGGACACCCGTGTACTCATATCCTATAATATTTCAACCCTTGAAAGAAGTTGTTCGAGCTTACCATCCATCTCCTATCGTAGCAGACTGTCAATCGATTTTAGGGCGTCCATCATGTCTTCACGAAGCTCCTCGCTATCCCCCATGAGCTCGTCAGGACATGGGACTATCCGATTTAGCTACTTGACCATCACCTTGATGGCTTGCTCCACCCGATCCATCCTTCCCTCCCTCCAACACTACCACCACATCCTTTGGAGTGGGTTTCTTGCTCTTTCCAACTCTGGTCTCAAACGGGTTCATGATCACCCCTAAGCAACCTTGCTTCAACCTAGACTCTAATACCACTTGTCACAAGGTTGTTCTTTTCTTACCACCCATATGCGCCATTTAGTATACTCTTAACTCAATGAGAGAACTAAGTCAGCCTAAACCCCTTGATTACTCAAAGATGCATAAAGGAAATGGGCTAAGAAGTGGGAAGTTCTAGAGGAGAACTCACAAGGCAACTAGAAGGAAAGAAAGTTTTATTGATGAAGAGAACTTACAAAAGTTCTAAGGATACTCACCTCAAGTTCTTGTCTATAAAAGGAGGGAACCTCTTGGAACTTTATAGACTTCTCAAGATGCATGGAGTTCCTTAGATAGGTTCTAAAAGCTTCTAAGACCTCGTATACTCTACTACCCTACTTTAGATTTCTAGAACTTTCTATACAATTCTAAATAAACTCTTCTATACATTCCTAGCTCATTCCTGGTTCTACAAGAGAATCTTGGAGAACCCTAGAAAAATCAAAAAATTTCTAGAAAAAGTGGCAATACGGGACATAGTGCTAGGTTTTGGGCCTACCTAACTTATATGTGTGCAAGATTGTGCTGACTGACCAACCCATATATATTTTAAAATTGGGTTAAAGCCATTTTTGGTCCCTGAAAACGGGACCAATGTTCATTTCCATCCCAAAATTCAAAATTTGTTCAATATGGTCCCTATGTATTGCATATTTTGACATTTTGGGTCCCTATATATTTCGTATTTTGGCATTTTGGTCCCTATTGTTGGCACGGCGATCATGTGGAATTACCAAAATGAAATGTATATAATATTTTTATTATTATGTTTAGGTCAAGTTATTTTGTGATGTGGGTGATAAGTATGGTGATATATCTTTGATGTGGGCCATATATCAACAAATTTTAAATTTTGGGATGGAAATGAACATTTGGCTATTTTGGGGACCAAAATGGCTTTAACCCTTTAAAATTTTTAAAATGGATAAACTCCACTAATGGCCCCTATATTTTGACTCAATGCTTATTTTCGTCCTTGTATTATAAAAATCTTCATTACTGTCCCTGTATTATGGTGTATTTGATCGAATAGGTCCTGTGATGCCGATGTGATGTACCACCGATATAATGCTCTAAATACAAATATATTTTTATTATTATGACGTGACAAATGACGCTGCAAGTGACGGGTACGTAAATCAAATTTTATAATATGCTAATAAATTAATGCTGATGTGGCATGTCATGTCAACATGCTGATGTGGCATGCTGACGCGGCATGCCACGTGGAAGAAAAAATAAAAGAAAAATATGACAAAAAAATATTAAAAAAATATGAAAAAAATCAGAAAAAAATAATAAAAATTGAAAAAAATCAGAAAAAATTCGGGATAACCTTGCCTTTTTACAAACATTTACTCTATTAATCATTTAATAAAACTTTACTATGTTAATTATATAACAAAACTTTACTTTATTAATCTATTAATCATGAAACTTTATTAATTATATAAAAAATATGAAAAAAATTTAAAAATTAGGAAACAATAAAAAATGACAAAAAAAATCAGAAAAATTAAGGAAAAAATAACCTTGCCTTTCTAGACTACATTTTGTACCTAAACAACAACAATCAACATGGAATGAAAAATTATATTATATTGTTTATATTATATTATATAATGTTGTGCAAAAAGGCAAGTTTATTTTTTCTTGAATTTTTCTGAATTTTTCATATTTTTTTCCTTTTTTTTGATATTTTTCATATTTTTTTATATAATAAATAAAGTAAAGTTTCCCGATTAATAGATTTAAGTAAAGTTTTTTTATATAATTAATAAAGTAAAAAAAATTTAAATGATTAATAAAGTAAATTTTTTAAAATGGCAAGGGTTTTTCCTTATTTTTTTCTTACTTTTTCATATATTTTTTTATTTTTTCCTTATTTTTCTGAATTTTTCATATTTTTATATTATTTTTTTCTAATTTTTTTCTGATTTTTCATATATATTTTTTATTTTTTTCCTTATTTTTTTTTTAATTTTTTTGATTTTTTTTTTTTGATTTTTTTCATTTTTCTTTCTCCACGTGCATGTCACGTCAGCATTAATTTATTAGCATATTATAAAATTTGATTTCTATGCCACGTCAGTTGCCACGTCATAATAAAATATATTCGTATTTATAGCGTATATCAGGTTGCTTCCACATCATAATTAAAAATTATTTTAAAAAAATTAAAAGTTTTTTTAAAATTAATAATATAATTAATAAGTTTTTAAAAAATTACCACATCAACATGTCTTAAATTCCAATTTAAAAATTATTTTATCGTTTTTAAAAAAAATGCCATGTTAGAATGCCATGTTAGCAACATACATCCACGTGTAAATAAAATATTCAAAAAATAGACTGTATTTCATCCGTATGCTTTGTCACATGGCCCACGTCAACATCAAGGATAGTATTGAATAAAATACACAAAGTATATTGACCGTATTGAACATTTTCAAAGTACATGGATGAAAATGAACATTAGGGTAAAGTACAAGGACAAATAGTTGATTTAAGTCTATAAAAAAAATTTTAAATATATAAAAATACTTACAATTGTGTTGGTCCATTTCATGTCGGGTTGTGCGCTGTGTTGTCCTGTGTGTCGCCCTCTCAACCCAGCGCAGCCCAATAAGGGAGGGTAGGCTATGCTGATACAACTTTCTTTTTGGCATGTTCGACAAGCACCCTCCGAAGGATCACTCAAATAGGGCATGCGCAGTAGCCCGAACCACCAAGGGTTTCACATAGTGCAGCTTATCTTACCGCCTAAAGGTTTTACACATCATGAACTTATTTTATCCCCCAAGGCTAAACTCGCAGAGAAGACTCACATGCGTATGTGGGCACGTCACAAGGGTTATAAGTAAATTATGAGTTTATTAAGGGAACTACAAATAAATTTATATTATATTTATAAAAAATATGATTAACACATATTTTTATTTAAATTTAATTACATACATTAAAAAATTATTGGAAAGATATTTAAAATAAAACAAAATAATTATATATTTATTACAAAATTACATTTTTTTAATAGGAAAATAATAATAATAATAATAATAATAATAATAATAATAATAATAATAATAATAATATCACCAACAAAATATATCTTTCGGAGTTATTGAAAATAGAAAATGTGAGAAAATTTATTGAAAATGATATTATATATAAAAATAATAAAATTGTCAATTTACATATATTTTAACCTTTGGTTTAATATTTAACCCAGGTTAAAGTATAAAGCTTTAGTCAAGAGGGTGACAAGTAAAATAAAAATAAAGGAAGGTTATGGGGTATTATTGAAAAGTGAGGGGGTGACAATTAAAAAACATTACATAATAAAAACCATGATCATAAGGTAAATTCTAAGATACCTTGCTACACTAGCCAAGGCCTTTTGTCTTACAGGTGCAACTTAGGGTAGTTATAGGTGCTTGGTAGTAATGTTTTAGGTGCAGGGTGTGGTGCTACAGGTGCCAAGGCACAAGGTACCATGGAGGGCACCTGATCATAACGTTATGGCCACAAAAAGTATTGTGATTATAACGCTATGGCCACAAAACAATTTTGTGTCGATGATGTGGCCCTTGATGTGGCATCTTTAACACGTGTCAATGACACATCAGCACCACATGTGCAGGTTCACTTGAGATTTGCCCCTTTTGGCTTTAGCCGGAACAAAGTTTTATGGCTTTTCTGATAGGAAAAAGAATAATTTGTCAAAATGGCCCTGGGCCATTTATTTTATTATTTTTTTAGCCCTAGTTTGAAAATATTTGTTGAAATGGCCTTAGGTTGTCTAGTCAGTAACCAAACTGCTACTATGATATCTAATCGGCATTCAAAATGCCGATTAGCTTGTTTGTGGAGCTATTTGCCATTTCAAAGACCGATTGGCTTTAGAGGAACTAATCATCATTTAAAACACTGATTAGCTTCATAGAGCTCATACATAGTCTGTGGAGCTAATCGGTCTTTTAAAGACTGATTAGCTCTAGAGAGTTCATTTTCATACTCTGTGGAGCTAATCGGTATTTGAAAGGCCGATTAGCTCCAAAGAGCTCATTTTCTTGGTCTCCGGAGCTACTCGACGTTCCATATGCCGATTAGATCCCTATATCATAGTTTATTATTTTTTATTAGCCTAGTCAGCATTATGGCGGTTAACTAGGCCGTGCGAGGGCCATTTTGGCAATAAAATTGGACCTAGGGCCAAAAAAATAATAAAATAAATGGCACAGGACCATTTTGGCAAAGTACCTAGGAAAAATTGTTTTGTGGCCATAGTGTTATAACCCGAGTACTTTTGTGACCATGGGTGCAATTTACCCCTAAAAAACCATATTGAATCTTATTAATCAAGTTAAATTTTGTAAATGAGTACTTAATTTTATTTTATTTTTTTTGTTTAGATACCCAATAAAGGACTTTTATGGAGTTAAAAAAAACTTTTTAAAATCACAAAACTATTATTTATAACAATAATTATCTCTACGTGTTAATTAAAACTCCAAGTAACCCACCACTTTTCTTCATTTTGTTTCATCAAGAATCCAATTCGGCATCCACTGACTATTGTCAGTGCCGTAATCCCAATTTGCAACACCCAATTGGAACACCAAGACGTTTTTGACCAATCATCGTAGACACTGGTCCATTTTTAGCATATCTCAACCGTCGATGATGAATCCAACGGTCCAAAATCCACCAGACTACATCCGGAATTCTTGATGAGAAGCCATCACCGCCGCTTCACTATAAATAATTCTGAAGCTTCCCTTCCATCTCTCAGCTTCACTGCTTCACTGCTTTTCTGCTTTCCCGACCAAAACCCCAAGGAGAGGCGCTCCCATGGCGACCGGCGATTCCGTGATTCTCGCGTGGTATGAATATCTTGTTATTTTTTCTCGGTTGTTGTTCTTGCATTAGCTTGTTCTTGAATGGGTTTTCACGGGGAGGTCACAGTGAATAGTGGGGTTTAGATTTGGAGGCTATTCTGGTTTGATTCTTGTTTTTTATGAGTATCTTGTTGTGTTTCTGTAGTTGTTGTTGCCGTGTTTGCAATGAGGTGGAGTGAAATGGAGTTTTCTTGATTTTTTTTCCCTCTCCAAAGGATCACACAGAATGGTGGGATTTTGGTTTGGAGTTTCTTGTGTGTTTGTTATTGAGCTGTATGATCATCTTGATGATTTTTATTTTTCCAGTCGATGTTGGTTCATTGAGGCCAAAGATATTTCGTGGTCTCTTTCTTCTCGAAAGGATCTCTGGGAATGGTGGGTTTTAGTTTTGGAGCCCCGTGACTGTTGATTCTTTCCCTGATCATCTTACTGTTTTCTTTTAGTCTTGGTTTTTGGAGAGAAATAGTTTTTTATTGCCTTTTTTTTTCTTGAAAAAGTTAAGAATGGTGGTTTTTCTCTTTTGATGTGCTTGTGTTGTTAATTCTTCCTTTATATGAGCATCTTGCTAATTTTCCTCAGATTTTTTTATTGCTGTTGAGATATAACATTCTCTTGTTTTGTTTTTCCCCCTTGAAAAGGTTACAAAGAAGATGGATATTAGTTTTGGAAATGACTTTGTGTTGAGTCTTGTGTCCTATGAGCATCTTACTGATTTATTTCATCAGTTGTTTCTGAATTATGGTGAAATCGGTTTGTCTTGGTTCATTTGCCTGGAAAGATCATAGAGAAGTTTCTTGTATGTTGATCCTTGCAAGATGTGTTCATCTTGCTTTCTTGCTGATTTTCACAGCTGTTCTTGTTACAATGAGTTAAAAAAAGGCATGTTTATGACCATTCTCTTGAGAAGATGACAAAGTATTTTGATTTTGATTTTGGGAAAAGCTTGTGAATTAATCCTTGCATGGTATGAAATGCTTGCTGTTTTACTTAGTTGTTGTTCTATCAAGCTGAAATAGCATTTTATTGAAAAGATTATCTAGAGTGATCATGAGTAGATTTAAAGGTGAGTTTTTAACTTTTTGTTATCCTTTTTATGTTATAAGCATATTGTTGGTTCTTCACAGTTTCTGCATTGAAGTGGAATAGATTTTCTGTGACTTGTTTTCATGTAAGGATCACAGTGAATGATAGGCTTTGCAATTGTTTATCATTTCTTTCAGGGGATTTTTTTGTTTGCTTGGCTTGTTTTCTTGAAAAAGAATCTATGATTGATGGGTTTAGATTTGGGCGTGTTGTAGGGGATCAGGGGAGGATGGACAGCTAGGTATGGGGGACTGGGAGGAGAAGGACTGGGCCTGCAGTATTAGGTCCCTTGAGTCGAAGACCATCACTGCTGTTGTTGCTGGGAGTCGTAATTCCCTTGCCATCTGTGATAGCGGTCATGTCTGTGTTAATTAATGATATTATTGTTTTATTGGTTTGTATCATTGACCGATTGATTTCTTGGCTGTTGGTAATGAGTAGCTGTATACATGGGGATGGAACCAGAGGGGTACACTGGGCCACCCACCAGAGACTAAGACTGAGAGTGCCCCTAGCCTGCGCCAAGGCCCTAGCTGATGCCAAGATTGTTCAGGTAATTTCAGAAACAAAAGGAACAGGATGATGGGAAGTTACATAAGTTTTACTTGCATATGAGCTTGGATTACTCAACAGGCGATCATCTCTAACACAATGTATTTGCTTTTTATTGTTGAGTGGGTTTTGATTTCAGGCGGCAATTGGTGGGTGGCATTGCCTGGCGGTAGATGACCAGGGTCAGGCCTATGCTTGGGGTAAGTGTCATATACACTATGGAATTATGGAGGGAATTGAAGATGATAGTTTTTAGGTGATGCCTCTTTGATGGTTTGTTGATGGCCCAATATGTTGTATCTGATGTTTGTATATGCTTATACAGGTGGGAATGAATATGGTCAATGTGGGGAGGAGCCTGAGAGGAAGGAAGATGGTAGCAAGGCTCTAAGGAGAGATATTGCCATCCCTCAAAGATGTGCATCGAAACTTTCTGTGCGGCAGGTGAGGAAAATAAATTGTGCTCATTTATATACCTTATATAAGGCTTCATTAATAAATTAATAATTTAGTTGCCCTCTTTTAAGTTTGATGTAAATCATATTTAGAGAACTATTTTATTGATTTGCAATGCACTTTGAGGAATTTTTTATTGAATTATTAATACAAGAAAATTCTAAAAAACTGAGTTTTTCCCATGAAACTCTCTGCTCTGAATTTGGGAATGATTCACCAAGGTTCAAGCCTTTTGGGTCTTCTTTAAAGACTAAAGTTGAGATGGAACTGTTGGATGCAATGCAATTTTTCCTATAAAACCAAATGCATCCACATCTTGTGAGCGGTGTCGGCATAATGGAGAAAGGAGAGTTTCATTAAAAGCATCACTATTCTCACCACCAGGATTGTGATCATCTGAATTTCTGACCTACTAGATTGAAGTTTCTATATTGCATCTTCTCATCGATTATTGCTACATTTTAATAGTAACATACAAGTGTGTTTTGAATTTTGAAAGTTTATGCCTGTTAACAAGAAAATTAATTTTGCCAATATAAAAGTTGGTCACTCTTATTTAGTTGCCTTTTTTCTTCCATTTCAGGTAGCAGCAGGTGGGACACATTCAGTGGTGCTAACAGTGGAGGGTCATGTCTGGACCTGGGGCCAACCATGGCCCCCTGGAGATATGTAGATATCTTTTCTATTGTTTGTTGCTTAACTTATTTATTTTATAACTTACTGGTATTCCATATGGACTACTTAGTAAACAAATATCAACTCCCGTGCGAGTACAAGGCCTTGAACAAGTGAGGCTGATTGCTGTTGGAGCATTTCACAATCTAGCACTTTTGGAGGATGGAGTTTTATGGGCATGGGGAAACAATGAGTATGGCCAGCTGGGGACTGGAGATACTCAACCAAGATCACAACCAATTCCTGTCCAAGGGCTATCTGATCTTACTTTGGTGTGTGCCACGAACTCAGCTATATCTTTCCATCTTATGGATGTTTTGGAGATATTTTAATAATTTGGTTCAGAATACATCTTGTTTGGTTCCATCTTTGTATCTGTCAGTTAAATCTAAACTTCATGCATATCACATCTAATTAATAGTTTTGTTCATGAACCATTTCAGAGGGAATTCAAGTAGGCAATAGTTATATTGGTATTGATGTTCCATCAATTTAAAAGAGAATGTCCTTATATATTTAAGTATTACTATTTCTATTACATTGGTTGCATGTGTGATCTGTATGAAATTTTCTCCAGTGGAATCTTTGAACTTAGTGTTTCTTAGGCAATTAGCCTAATCCATAGACTTGTATTTTTCCATGAAATTTCATATTTAATTTTCTTTAATTTTTCTTATTAATCCATAGACTTGGAAACCGCCTCTTGCAATAAAGAGCAGGTAAGGCTGGAGCTTTGTAGCACCAGGATGCCCTTTTTTCTTATTGAATTTTTATATTGGCAAAGTCATTTACAAGTGGCAGATATAACCAACAAAGTTATGGGTTCTCCTCCATCACTTTAATAGCTAGATCAAATATCATTTAATTTCTGAATTTATGCACCCTTAGCTATAGTGTATTAGATAATAGAGGATATAATGCTTGTGTTTGATAGGGGGATATCCCCAAGTGGGATATCCCCAACACATTTCCCAATGAAATTTTTTCCCACCAAAAATTTTAATTCAAGTTTAAGAATATAATAATGCCCTACTCACCAATACATGGAAGCCACATAGCTATCTTATCATTAATATTTTTATTTTAAAATTTCCCCTCAAAAAATTTAAAGCTTTTCAAAAATTATTCCTAATCCTATGTGGGATATCCCCCTATCAAACACAAGCAATAGGTCTAGTCTTTGTGGCATGAAGATTGCTTTTTTTTTTGTATTTTTATTATATAATAGGTCTAGAGTAGGATTATGATTGGTAGTTGGAATATAGGATCTTTGACAGGAAAAACTATGGAGTTAGTAGATACTCTAAAAGGAGGAGGATAGATATGATATGTTTGCAAGAGACTAGATGGATAGGAAACAAGGTCAGAGAGATTGGGAACACAGGTTATATATTATGGTACTATGGAAGTGATATACATAGAAATGGTGTGGGTATTATTGTGGAACCAAAAATAAAGGACAAAGTTGTTGAAGTGAAAACGGTAGGAGATAGGATTTTACATTTGAAGCTAGTGTTGGGAAAAGAAACGATCAACATAGTAAGTGCGTATGCCCCTCAAGTAGGCGTAGGGGAAGAAAATAAGGTCAAATTCTAGGAAGATTTGGATGTGGTAGTTCTAGGTATTCCAAGTGAGCAAGAGTTTTTTATTGGGGGAAATCTTAATAGGTATGTAGGCAGACATAGTGATGGCTACGAGCGAGTGCATGGAGGTTATGCATATGGCAACAGGAATGAGGAAGGAAAATCTATATTAGATTTTGCTTTTGCTCATGATTTGGTATTGACCAACACTTGCTTTAGGAAAAAGCAATCACACTTGATTACCTTTAAGAATGGAGGTAATCGTAGCCAAATTGACTTTCTTGTTACAAGAAGAAGGGATAAATCTATTTGTAAGGATTGTAAGGTTATACCTGCAGAAGCATTAACCACTCAACATAGGTTGGTGGTGTTAGATGTAAAGAAAAAGGGTATAGTGAAAACAGAAAAGAGGGTTAATCAAAGTAGGATTAGATGGTGGGCTTTAAAAGGAATCAACCAATTAACATTTAAGAATAAAATATGGGAAGAGGGAGGCAATAAACACCATATGGAAGGAGATGGCAATAAACACCATAGGGAGGCAATGAACTTCTAGGGGTTTCTAAGGGACTAGGACCTCGACCACAGGAATCATGGTGGTGGAATGAAGAGGTTCAAAAGACTATTAAAGAGAAAATATATTGGTATAAGAAATTACCCACAGCTGAGGATGGGGAAGCCTTTGAAAAGTATATGAGTGCAAAAAAAGAGGCCAAGAAATCGGTTAGTGAGGCCCAAGGTAAATCTCTAGCCGATTTATACCAAAAGTTAGGTACACAGGAAGGGGAAAAAAATATACAAGATAGCACAGCTTAGAGATAAAAAAGGGAAAGACTTGAACCAAATCAAGTGCATTAAGGATGAGTCTCAACATGTCTTGCCAGGAGATAAGGAAATCAAAGAGAGATGGAGAAGCTACTTTGATCACTTGTTTAATGCAAGTCATGAGGATATCTTTACAGATATTTATGCATCAACGATAGAAAGGAACTTTAGCTACACACGTAGAATCAAGCCTAGTAAAGTCAAGAAGGTACTGAAGAAAATGAAGGCTGGAAAAGTTTGTGGCACGGATGGTATCTTAATTGAAGTTTGGAAGTGCCTTGGAGAGGTGGGGGGTGAGTGGTTAATCAAACTCTTCAACTTTATCCTAAAAAGGGGAAAAATGTCAGACGATTAGGGAAAGAGCACTTTAGTTCCTATTTATAAGTATAAGGGAGATATTCAAAATTGCACCAACTGCCGTGGTATTAAGTTAATAAGTCATACGATGAAACTATGAGAAAGGCTAATAGAGCATCGACTCAAGGATATCACAAAGGTTTCAGAGAACCAATTTGGCTTTATGCCAGGTAGATCCACAACATAAGCCATTTTCCTATTAAGGAACTTTATGGAGATCTACAGAGAGAAGAAGAAGGATCTCCATATGATTTTCATTGACTTAGAGAAAGCATATGATAGGGTACCAAGACAAGTCCTGTGGTCGGTATTGGAGAAGAAAAGCATTCATGTAAAATATATAAATATTATTAAGGATATGTATGAAGAAGCGGTTACAAGTGCGAGAACAATGAGAGGCGATACGGAGGAGTTCCTTATAACAGTGGGTTTACATCAAGGATCGGCCTTGAGTCCATACTTGTTTACTCTAGTGATGGATGAGTTAACTAGTTATATCCAGGATGATATCCTATGGTGTATGTCGTTCGCAAATGATATTGTCCTTGTAGATAAGACTAGAGATGGAGTAAATCAAAAGTTAGGACTAGGGAGAAACACTCTAGAAAGTAGAGGCTTTAGGCTAAGTAGAAGTAAGGCAGAATATATGCACTATAATTTTATTCTAAATAGGAGAGATGAAGGGGAAATGAAACTAGGTGGGGTGGTAGTGCCTAAGGTTAACTATTTTAAGTATTTAGGTTCCATTTTCCAGGATGATGGGATGATAAATGGAGATGTAACCCATAGAATCAAAGCTGGATGGTTGAAATGGAGAAGTGTCATGGGTGTGTTATGTGATAAACAGATGCCTAACAAAGTAAAGGGAAAATTCTATAGAACGGCAGTTAGACCAGCCATGTTATACGGGAGTAAGTGTTGGCAACTAAAGTTCAACATATTCATAAAATGAATGTGGCATAAATGAGGGTGTTAAGGTGGATGAGTGGTCATACAAGATTAGACAAGATTAGAAATGAACACATTCGACAAAAAGTGCAGGTTGCACCAATTGAAGATAAAATAAGAGAAGGGCGTTTAAGGTGGTTTGGACACGTACGCCGAAGACCCCCAGGTGCCCCGGTTCGAAAATGTGATAGTTTAGTTATAGAAGGTAAAAAGAGAGGTAGAGGTAGGCCTAGGATTACGTGGAGAGAGGTAGTGTCTAGGACCTACGTATGTTAGAAATTGAGCATGATCTTGCTTTTGACAGAGCGACATGGAGACAAAGAATCCATATAGCCGATCCTATCTAGTATGGGATTATGGATAAGTCGGTTAAAAATCTCTTTTTCATTAGCTTTGTTTGGGGGATACTTTTATGCTTTAACATGCCAAGCCCTCATGGAATTATTTATTTATTATTCTTTATTATTTATGTTTTATTTTTTATTTTTTTAATATATTTATTCATTTATTATTATTATTATTATTATTATTTATCTATTTACTTTTTTGGAGAGCAACATGGAGACAGAGAATCCATATAGCCGACCCCATCCAGTATGGGATTAAGGCTTAGTTGTCGTTGTTGTTGTTGTATTTTTATTGTGCTAAGTGCATCTGTACATGTGCCTTGTGATTAAATCGAAGCATGTTTGAAAATTTTCCTGTGTATCTTGAAGCAACATCTCCTGCATAGGTTTCTGACCTCTTTTGTGATTAGGATCTTTGATCTGATTGGTACCTGGATATCTACTTTTTACCTAATAGAAATCACTCAAACTATGTGACTAGAATCCTACTGAACGTAATTATGTTTCCTTCCAAATTAATTCCCAGGGAATGTGAAGTATGCTGGAGATCAGGATATTGAACTTTGACTTTCTTGCTTACCGATATGGTTTGTTGGGCTTGCATCAAACATTATCCTGAGCTAGTGATCAAAACAAAATATGGGTGATGATGACCTGACTCCAGATGGAATTATATTTTTCTGAAGAATTGTCTAACACAAACCTATGAAGATGAGTATCAACTAGTTATGATTCTCTTAGATCTGATGACTTGTATGCAACCTGTAAAGATAAATAGGGTCCACTGGGTTCTATATGAACTGATATATGTCCATAATAATTTAGTAGTCCAACTCATCAAGTTTAGTTCTAAAATGCATATACATGCTCCATGCTTGGACTCTAATGTTTGTATTTACCACCTTTTCTATGATCTATGTTTTTGTTATGTTTTTCTGAGAAAATTATGTGATCTACTAGAATCTGATGGATTGTATACTTGTATTGATGAAGGAATTATATGTTTATTCCAGGTTGATATTGCTGCAGGTGGATGGCATTCTACTGCACTAACTGAAGATGGAGAGGTATGTGTTCCTTTGTTGAGTGCGCATCATATGTCCTATCTTAAATTTTTTTATTGCATGGATAGCACTTGCATGGTTTCCATCAACCTTATTTTGCATTTCACTTCTATTTCAGTCTTGCCTGTCATCATGTCCAGCATTTCCACAAACATGGACATTTATACATGCATACATGGCAAAGACAAAATATCTTTGTCTGGCATGATACTTTAAAATGCATATTTTTATCTTTATGTTTCTTATGTTTTGTTTTCTGTATTAAGGCGCCATAATATACTAACAATTATTGCATCTCTGTTGGAAGTGCCTCTGAGGAGGGGGCTCCATCTTCATTTTGTCACTGACAGTGCTTGTTTCTACAACTACTCCCTCATGACAATTTCAATTTGTTTTCCAACTAGGTGTATGCCTGGGGAAGAGGAGAACATGGGCGGCTTGGATTTGGAGATGACAAAAGCAGTAAAATGGTTCCTCAGAAGGTTCAGCTTCTAGCAGGGGAAGATATTGTTCAGGTAGTAACTAATTAACAGGCATAAATTCAGTCCTACAGTATAGTTTCTGTTAAGTATGATTTCTCTAAAGTCTGTTTAGTTTTTCTTTTGCTATTTTTTCTAACATTCTGAAGAAAGATTCTTGAATGTGAAATTGATTATAAACTCATCTATAATTTTTGGGCAAGTTCAGATATCATGTGGAGGCACACATTCAGTAGCATGTACAAGAGATGGGAGAATGTTTTCTGTAAGTTCTCTAAACTTAGTGATGTGTGTAGCCAGAACAATTTAGGCATACTGCATTTAGGAGGTTGCCATATAGCTAGTTGACAAGGAAAAATGTCCTTAACCTCCTTAATAGAATAATGTTTGAGTTAAGAAAATTTGTCAGATAGTGAAAGCATATACCAATTCTGGTCATGAATGACATGATTTTAAGAAGTAATTCAAAAAATGTTGAGTGGAACATTGGGATATTGTGAATATGTGAAGTAGCTCTTTCTGGATATTGGGTAAGTAGGAATAGAATATAAGAGGCTAAGATGTTGAGTGGAATATCCTCTCAAGAATCCTGGGACTGACAAACATCAACCTCCTTTAGGCATGAGCCATTTCATATTTACAATGTACCACAGCTTGTCATATTGCAACACTTGTTCTAGCAGCGTTAGTACAAATTTATTCGGGTTAAATTCATTTTACAATCCCACAAGTTTTTTTTTTTGTCGTAAAGAAAAGTGCTAAACTTTTAGCTAAATTATTACATTCTTCAGTGATTCAAACCTAGAACAAAATACTATAATTTAATAGTTTCAATCTGAAGCCATTCTGACAATGTATTTTGATCATCATAACATATGTTTCTCCTTCCGGTCCTCGCCAGCTTTGTTAGCTTATCTGCTCCTACATTTTCTTTTCTTGGAACTAGTTGAATGTTCCATTTGTTGAGTTTGTCTAGCAATCTTTTGCACTGTCTTGTCATCTCCTGTTGTTCTCATTTGGGTCTTCTTTAGTTATTGCACGCCATCTCGGAATAAAGTAATTATATGTGGATCTTGTATCCCCATCTGCTGGACTATCTTCAACTCTTCCTTTATAGCTTCTATTTCCCCTTCATATGTCGATTGTACACAGCATTCATTTGCTCCTGCAATGCAAAATAAACCCCTATTAGTGATTAGAATGTATCTCATTCCTATTTTGGCTTCCCCTCCTTTCCATGCTGCATCCACAAATAGATGATGGTTGAAGTTTTCCAAAATACACATCATTCATATTCTCTCTATCTTGCTGTTGTTCTAGATTCTTTGTCCTGGCTTGCTTTGCCACCCTTGTGGGATTAAAAGCTTTAACTTTGAAGATTTGTTTGCATATCTCCTTCTATATCTTCCATAGCCTTATTCCTATGATGTCTTCTTCTTCAATTGATATCTTCTGATATCCTAGTCTCCCATCTGCCAACCATTTGTCTTTAGTAATGTCATATGTGCTTGTATTTCATTGGCCTAGATATCTTTTTTTTTTAATCCCTCTCCATATTTGTTGGGAAAATCTACGATGATAAAATATATGGTAAATTGTTTCAAGTTTTAATTTGCTTAAGGGATAGAGATCTGCTAGACCTATTTGTAGGAAGTCTCCCACTCTTATAAGTTGGTTCCTAAACTTCATTTATGTCATTTTACTCCCTAAACTTTCTCTAGATTCACATTTTCTACAAAATCATTGACTTAACGTGGGTAGGGTGTGCACAAATCAGTTCGGTTTGTATCTGCTAGAAAATTCGAAATCCTTCAATTTTTTATAAAACTAACCTGAATTATACTGATCTGAACCGAACTACTAGAATTGTTATGCTATTTTTACAACAAATACTTACCTTTGGTTAAAGGTGGTGTTATTTCAATAAATTAGTTGGAAATTTCTATAACTTTTATTAGAACTTATATCAAAAATTTTGAAAATGATTTTTAATAAATTTGAAATATAATATATTTATTATTTACCTTTGGTTTGATATAGGTTTGTTTGGCTTGGTTCAATTTGGATTGAATTATATGTTATAAGCTTATTTGGCTTGATTTGGGTTGAGTTTTTAAGCTTAAACCAAACTTGAATTGAACTTTTTCAGTTTCTTTAATTGTAACTCCTAACTCTAACCAATTAGTTAGTTAAAAAAAATCTGAATTCAACCAAACAAATACTATTAGGACGTGTGGCTTTTAATGATTTGGCATTTTGTCATGTCAGGTAGTGTCATGTGTATGGGTGTGAATAAGCTTGGTTCAAGCTTAATGAATGGAGCTCAAGCCGAAATGAGGAAAGTTAGAGTTTGAATTGTTTATATTTTTGTTTTAAAAACATTCTGTTATAATTAATAGACATGTAAAATTTCAATCCAATCCTCTAGAAAAAGCTAATTTATATAATTGGAATTTAATCTTTTGCTTTTGAAGTTGAAATTCTATAAAAACCCTTATTAAAATGAAATGCGTGAAATACTAATTTTCTGATGAAATAAAAGCTTTTATTAGAACATATGTTAAACTAATGCTTATCATTAAGCCTAATATATATATATATATATATATATATATATATATATATATATATATATGGGGATGATACTATCAGGCCGGCAGGAATATTGTACAAATAAGATCGCCTTTTATTTGGCCATTTGGAGAGTGAATTTCAACCGTTAAAATGAATGATTATCATCTTATCAAATTGTATGAAAATCGACATGTTAGTTTTTTTTTCAATGTTCTTTTTATCCGTACGGTTGGAAATCCTTAAAACACTCTCCAAATAGCCAAATGGGAGGGGACCGTAAATGCACATTGTTAAAACCGGCCGCATAGTAACACGATTGTACTTGAATGTATATGAACAAATGTTGTCAAGTTGGATGAACAATGGTTTGTTTGAACTAGGCTCATTTTCTTATTGAGCTTGAAATTTTGGCATAATCAACTCTTAACAATTGAATAAGTTAATAGCCAAAATTAGAATTGTTGATGGATAGGTAGACTCGTTTGACAGCTTTGATCATGTATTATGATGACTACAACCAATGCCGTATGGAAATGAATTTATTAATTTAACCCAATATATTTTATGTTTTAACCTTTTCAAATTCTAGTAGTTCTAGTTTGGTTGTGGAATAATCCTAAACCGAAGACCCACCAAATAATAACTCAAGTTAAAAATATTTTCTTTTTATAAATTTGTATGAATTAATTCAGGTAAATTAAATTTGATCACTTTAATTCAGTCCAAAATGATTAGAGTTCCTAATCCAAATTACCCCAAATTTATTCCATTGATTTTACTTATTCTTATTGCTGATTGAATATGATCATTTGCAGTTTGGGCGGGGAGACCATGGACGCCTTGGGTACGGGAGAAAGGTTACGACTGGCCACCCTATGGAAGTCCCCATCAACCTACCGCCACTGAAGAACAGCAAAGATGGCCGTTGGCGGGCCAAGTTCGTCGCCTGTGGAGGGCGCCACACCTTGGCAATTGCCGAATGGGTAAAGGAATAGAAGGTGCAGACATCATTGCCAACAAGGGATTTAGCAAACGCATTGCCCTAATTACATACATTTTATCAAGCTAAATAAAAGACCTTTCTATAATGAAATGAGATGTAAAAAAACACTTGAGTGAACTATGAGGTTTCAGTGCAGCTGTGCATATTAAATGGGGGATGGTGTATCTGGGATTTGATCTAGCCTTGTAACCCTGCCGGCTCTAGCACTGCGGTACTGCAAACGCTGGTGGAGTGCCTCTGCCATTTGGTTGTAGAATTCAACGTCCCATCTCTGGATAAGTGAGGGATCCTCTGCATAACATATGTATATTGATGTCACTGCACCCTCAATTACCACCACTGCCAGGCCCACCTGAAAATTTAGCATGACGGAGATGAAATCTATCAATTCTTTGTAACGTAATAGTATGTATGGTGTTTGTGAAACTCAGATACTGCATTATGGTAAATTTTAACCAGGTTAAAACTCAAATAATGTTGTTAGTACTCAGATTCTGATTCATCAACTAATCTGACTTTGGTTCTGGACTTTTACAGGGAGATGAAATCTATCAATTCTTTGTAACGTAATAGTATGTATGGTGTTTGTGAAACTCAGATACTGCATTATGGTAAATTTTAACCAGGTTAAAACTCAAATAATGTTGTTAGTACTCAGATTCTGATTCATCAACTAATCTGACTTTGGTTCTGGACTTTTACAGGGAGATTCAATTTTATGTGTTGTGTCGGTTCTCCACTTAGAAAGAAGATAAAAGTAATAAAACAAAAACAATCTGATTCTGTGTCTGCTGGAGAAATGTTTATTGATATAGGAAAAAGACAAAAATCTAAAAACCTTAATAGTTTTCTTTGACAGCTGAAAGATATAGGACAAGAAAATGTCCAAATGAAGAAAAAGACCGGATAGGTGCGTTCATTGATAACTTAGCTTTTATCTCAATTAATCCCTACATATATTTTAAGCCTCTCCAATTTTATGTTTTAGCAAAGTAAATGGAAAGTTGAGACAAAAAGCTACTGAATTTAAGTGCATTTGCTGACTACTTCTAAGATTCTTTTTGCCCAAATAAATAAATGAAGCTGAAAGACAGAACAAGAAAGAACGCAAAGAGAGAATCATACCAGGATCATTCCCATCAACATGGCAGTACTACCAACCATAATAACTCTATCATCCCTCTTAAAATGAGTCCAAATTGCAGTGCAGGTTCCAGTAATAAGCCCACCCAGAATAATGCCCATAAGTAGCACTGCACCCGAACAATCATATGCAACAAGGGCTTCAACTCCAGTGGATTGGAACAACTCCCACGCATCTCTGGCTGAACGATTGAATCCTTTGCCATTGATTGCAATCTAAATAAAAGATGTGACATAAACCAAACTCTGCATCATTCATTTGCCACAACTAGCATTAGCTTCTGATAGAAAATGAGAAAGTCCAGCATCTCATTGGATCAGAAGTATGCTTACAAATCTGTGAAATCAAAGCAATTTTCTCAAGGGAAAAGTGAATTCTTAGGTAAAGTTTGTGCATTGGCTATAAATTGTTATAGAATGCAAACAGAAAAACCATTCATAACAAAACACTAACTAATTAGATGAAATATGGTTGATTATGAGCCTATATGTTTCATATTATTTTAGTGTTGCCAAAAATTAGCCAATATAAGCTAAGACACACCTCTCAGTGCCATCAGACATTGATAAACATTAATATTTACACGTCACGGACAATAATCTGGTCCCATAGCCAAAGTTGTTGACATCAAGAGACAAGTCATTTATTACATAATTCATCAACCCGGAAACCATTGTAACACATTAATCCATAGAGCACAAAAAGTTAGAACCAAAAAGAAAATGAACAACCACGTGATATGGCAGTCAGTCATGTAAAACTTTTAAATGTTTCAATTAGATAAACGACCAGGAACCCTCAAAAATTCAAATTGTATATGTTAAGGCTTTCCAATACAGGCAGAATTTCTCCATCATATCTTAAGCCATGGACCGTAATGGTGGGTAAATGTTTCTTTACAATGTACAATTTCTAAAGGATGAGCTGTTTGTAGCCTTACTACAACATAATCAGAAAAGACAATTATATGAGAAAATCAATTATCATATTAAATAGGAAATGCTTAAAGTGCAACACAGGATTTGTATAATAAAAGAACTGCCACCCAACATATATGCTTCAAGATGAGTAGGAGATGTTACAACTTCTTAAATTTTACTATTACCTTCTTGTTAGTAACAACATAATAAGATTTGACAGTAGAACTTACCTGCACATATGCATATTTATTGAAAAAACGAACCAGTGTCTCCACCAGATGAAACAAAAAATCAACACAACAAAGCAAGCATTCATTGTTGCCAATTTTTGATCGTACTCCCCGGATCTGAGGTATCAGTAAATCAAACAATGGGTCACATTAAAAAGTAAACAAGAGTATCGATATTAATACTGTAACCAACAGCCATTGAAATAAAGAAATATAGTCCCAAGAAAAACCACCACAAGATCCATTGAGCCATGATTTGTACCTCCCATCGCAATGTTCGGATAGCAGCTGTGAAAAGTGATCCATAGCAAATGCTACCAAAAGAGGTTGTCACAGCATACTGAAATGACTTTAACAATGGTTTTGGAGGCATTGATGCTGCTCCTCGACCACCATGGATAAGAACAAGAAACACCATTCCAGAGACTATAGCATGAACAGTGTTACAAAGAACCGCACCGGTCCAAAATAAACTGACTGAAAATACCTGCACTTCATAAAAGATATAATCCACACCAGCAAGATGCTTACATGCATTATGCAGATGTAAGAATAGCAGCTATGTGCAGTAGTTAACAGACTGATGAGGTAAAAACTTGCCAGCTCACCACAAGAAGCCACCAGCGTGCACCATCATCAGCACTTAAAGATATTGTGCCAGCTACTCCAAATGTCCATATGATCAACCAACAAAGCATGACAAAAACAAAGGCATAGGCTACTCTCATCACTTCAGGTAGGTCCCATACCATGTTCACAGCCTTTTGCAACACAAGCATTGTAAAGGGGAACCTTGAGACAGAATTTTAGAGAAAAGCTGATTAAGTATACCACACACCAACACATTGAAAGCAATGTCTACCTACATTTAATTTATTATAACAAAATCTAATTAAAACAACTTAAAAAAATATCAATGTACAAAGACCAGGTAGAAAATGTCAATTACTGTTAAGTAACATTGAATTTAAATTAGGGTCTATTTGGTATGAAATAAGTGAAATACATTCCAAGTGGACTTAAATGTGAGTCATTTCGAAGCATTCACACTTACACTATATTTTGAATTTACAGCATTTGTTGTTTATTTTTTTGTTTGGTATAATGTAAATAATATAGCCAGCCCCATCTAGTATGGGATTAAGGCTTAGTTATGGTTGTTATAATGTAAATAATATAATACAAGTGAAAATGCAATACTTGATATAAGTGTTATAATTACTAACTGCAAATAGAAGTGAAGTCACACCATTTTATTTGGTATTTTTGAAACAAAAAACTTATTATAAGTTTTAATTATTTAAAAATTTACCAATATATATCTATAAAAACACAAATTTATGCATATATATAGGGTCATATTACTATAAGGTCGGCCTTACTACTATTCAAGTAAGGTCGACTCATTTTCACCCTTTTTAGGGTTTCCAACCGTACGGATGGAAAGAATATCGAAAAATAAGATAACATGTTGATTTTCATACAATTTGGTGACCGTATGATCATTCATCTTAACGGGTGAAAATTTATAAAAATCTTAACGGGTTAAATTTTCACCCTTTAAAATGAATGATCATACGGTTACCAAATTATATAAAAATTGACATGATATCTTATTTTTCGATGTTCTTTCCATCCGTACGGTTGTATTTGTAAACAACACTCTCAAAATGGGTGAAATTGAGGCGACCTTACTTGAATAGTAGTACCTTTCATAAGTAATAACATATATATATATATATATATATATATATATATATATATATATATATATAGACATACATAGATATCCATAGAAATATCAGTTGATTTTTTACGGTATGGGTATATCTACAAATGTTTGTCTTGTGAGAGTATATATGTAAATATGAATTTTATGTGTATATAGATCAGAAATTTAAGGATAGTTTAGAAATTTAAATTTATAAATATATTTAATTTTATATTGTGCTGGTCAATATGAGTGGTATAAGTGCATGTTTTTCATTTTCAAGGATATATAGAATTAACATTTGGAGGTCAAGTAGATAATTAAAGATATTTACAAGGTATATGAAAAAAACTCCTAATGGTTTTTGCAAATATTTGACTACATGGATATAGTTGTAAATATTGGTGTTTTGTTTGATATATATGCAAATATGTATTTTGTAGGGATATATATATATATATATATATATATATATATATATATATATATATAGATATATTGCACATGAAGGTGAGGAGATCACACACCAAAGTAATTTGGTGTAATTAAGAGCCTTTTCACTTGCAACAAAACAACTTGTGACCGATTTGATCACAAATCATTTTGTTGCATTATAAGGTTTTTATACAAGTCAACTTATATGTTAGTAAATGAGTTACATCTTAGTATCTTACCAAACACCAAAAAGAACATAGTTTTATTTAAGTTTGCTCTTTGCTCATACCCAAGAACATAATGAACTAACTAATGCAAAATTAGGATATTAAATATGTTATATGTACATGGGTGCAAAAAAATGTTTATGTAGGTGTATAGGGAATTAAATAGCATATAAGGGGTATGAAGGTGTATAAGTGGTTTCAAAATTGAAATATATATATATATATATATATATATATATATATATAATCTTGATACAGTTAAGCCGGCCGCATCATTTTGCAAATAAGGTCGCCTCATTTTGAGGCATTTGGAGAGTATTTTTTCCAAATCCAATCATATGGATGGAAAGAACATCGAAAAATAAGATAACATGTCGATTTTTATATAATTTGGTGAGGTGATGAGTATTCATCTTAAAGGGTAAAAGTTTATAGAAATCTTATCGGTTCAGAATTTCACCCTTTAAGATGAATGATCATCACCTCATCAAATTGTATGAAAATTGACATGTTATCTTATTTTTTGATGTTCTTTCCATCCATACGGTTGGATTTGGAAAAAAAATACTCTCCAAATGCCTCAAAATGAGGCGACCGGCCGGCCGGACTGTATCATGACTGTCTATATATATAAACCCTAGCCATTCATACCCCAGGTAAATAAACAATAGTTGATATATTGAGCCAAATATGAAATAATCATGCCACTATGCCACTAGATCACAATTCAATAATCACAAAAGAGATACCAGCATATGTGGGTTGAATGTAGAATACATCTATATACATAATGTAGTAAGTTAAATGCCTTCATATGCAACTAACAAAACTTCATTCAGAACACCACCCACATCAAGTGTTGAGAGCTAGGGTTTTCATTGAAATTATAAGAAACATATGTAATAGGGGTTATTTACAATAATACCACAACCCAGTGTACATATTGGCAAACAATTCTAAAGGAAATTAAATTTGAACTCAATAATGTTACATTGCAAGCCTTAGTGGATGAATAGAGTATGGCAAGTATTGAACCTAGTACTGAACACGAAAATATTACTGGGACCTGTTCAAGTTTTGCAGGCAACAATTTCCATACCAAATAAAATTTCCAACAATCAAGTTGCTGGCATTCCATCAGTTAAAACTAAATTTACACCAAAATCAACACGAACTCGAAATGTTTATAAGATTATTTCATTAAGACTTGAAGAAATACCATTCCTAATATTCCTGATGAAAAAAGTAGCCCCAGAACACCTACTGTTACATTACTAACACTGGTCAGTCTTCATATCAATATATCATTCTGAATTTTGCACAAATATCAAACTATTCATTCAGATCAAAACATTTACATCATGAAACTAAGGAAGACTGAAAGAAGCTCTCATACCTATCCATCACGGACATCACGTACAAGAACTGCAGCCCAGCGCCGACCGCGAAAGCAACACCCCAAAAGAAGTGCTCGCCCCAGAAGCACAACACGCTGACCACCGCAAGATAGGTCGTCAAGATATGCACGGAGAGCTTCATCATCTGGCCGGCCCGAGAACCCAACAGAACCAGCCAAGCCCAAGCCAGCGCCGTCCCAACCCCGCCAGCGAGCCCATACAGCGGCCAGAAAGTCTCCGTGAGGTCAACTCGCACGCCGGTCACAATCCGGTCTCCCAACCACGCCGTCCCGTTGCCTCCGCCCCAACCGGTGATGTTCCTGTACCGATCGATGTTGAGCCGATCGGGCTCCTGGAACCGATTCATCCCGAGAAGCCCAAGGGCGAAGCCGAAGGCGAGAAGATGGAGAAGAAAAACGCAGAGCCAGAACACGTCGCGCCATCGCCGCCCCAACTCCGCCGCACGCTCCGGCTCCACGGATGAAGTGTCGCTACGGCCCCGGCCGCCATCCTAAGCCATGGCCAGGAGAAATCCTCAAGAATCGACATCAAAACAAGAAGCAATCAACTCAATTCCAAAGAACAGAACAAGAAATCGAGATCGAAACCTCTTCTTCGCCAACGGAGGCCGTCGATGTGGAGTCGCTCATGGAGTCGATCGGGCGATCGAGTCAAGGGAGTGAGAAGGGGGGAGAGAGAAAGCGAGAAAGAGAGTGGGAGAAGGGGTTATATAATGTAAGTAAATATTTCCGTTGAGACTCGAGAGGAGTTCAAAGCGGGGGCCGGGGAATATTTGATTCATTTTCCCAGATTTATTAATAGTTCGGTTTTTAATTTGACTTCTTGGTGGGGGCCATGTCCGTCACTAGCCTTGTTGCGCTTTGCAAAGAGGCTGGCCCGTATGCCTGAGAACTCGTGTTCTACTTCAATTTTAATTTTTTTAAATATAATATATATATATATATATATATATAATGAATATAATCACTCACTTGATTTTCAGCTTGTCCGTAGCTATGAAACGGTTACATTGTGCAATATTTTTTTACTTAATTTAGTACAGTATTTGTTAATTTTTTATGGGACAGTTGATTTTTAGGCAGTGTTTGGAATTCAAAAGAGATGTTTCCATAGAATTTCATGCTTTGTGGAAGTCATGTTATATAATTTAATTAATTACCAATCATCCATTATTTATTGAATTATCATGCCTTATTCATTTGACCAGGTCGGTATGACGGACCTTTTCGTGCTCTTGTTCCCAACAAGACTTGCCCACCCATGTTCTTTTACACTCCTTTTTTTTGGCCAGTGTTTTAATATCAAAACATACAAATTGTTAATACAAACTGTTAGTTGATTATCTGGTTTCGTCATGTGGGCTCCTCAGGTCTCCAGCTAATTGATGAAGTCTCCTGGGAAAGAAGACTTCATTGTAGGTGTACTCTTCTAAGATCCACCTGCGATGGGAATAAAGTAAAAGAAAGACTGTTAGAGGGGGGTAGGGCTCTGTTGCCCATGCACGCTCCGACGGTTAAGTTAGTGGCCTAAACAGAGGAAAAAGATGGTGGAGAAGAGTATGGTTGTGTTCTCTTAGTTGCTTACCTTGGTTGCCTGATGCCTTCTTCTTATCTCCATTTTTCCCTTCTTGGGATCTGTGTCACCTTTATCTATCTGGTCATGATGAGATCCTAGGCGCGCCTTCCTTGCCCCTAGGATAGTTTTGCCTTCTCCCTGGAAGATATGGCGGCACCTTGTGGATTCGTATAGACTGTAGAGAGGGTATGATGGTGATAGGTGGTCAGGTAGATCCTTTCTGTATCACTAGCCCCCCTGACCCGAGGTTATCGGAATCTCGGGGTAAACTGGCATGTATGGAGTCTAGACCCACATGGTGGAACTCATTTAGGTTAAGCGGGAGGTCCCGGGAATCTTGAGGTCTCAGGAATTATCTGCCAGCGCAGTTCTCTCCCGAGAGTTTTGACGAGGTTGATCAATTTCCAATGTGTTTATATGAGTTTGTTTCTCCTTGGAGGATTCCTATAATACTAGTCTGTCGCCGAGGATTGCCTTTAGATAGCCTCTTGCGGGGGAAGTCCTATGTGAGGAGGTGAGGGGTCTTCTGTGGATGACGTAGACACAGTGGGCGCCTGTCTCGAGGATGGTGCAGCCATCATGAGCCGTCATACATCTTTGTCTCAAGCAACTTTTTGTTCGTTGTAAACGGGACATTCGAGGCAATGATAAAATGCATTTAATTGGCCACACGTCCCTTCCCTGAGATGTTGCACCGAACGCTCACCAGCCGTTGATTACGCACATGGGAGGGTGAGGGGTGGCCGTTGATCTATTCTGAGAGTAGGTTAAATTTGGAGAGTCTTTTTCTTATCTCCATACGTACTGCCTTTCTCAAAATCGTTCTCTCTTTCTTCACCACTTCCCGTTCTGTTTTTCCGAGGTAATAGCCTATTCGGCTGTTCCTCTGAATTTATTAGGGCGGACGCGGGCGAGGTCGGACCTTCCTCTGCGACGTCGGGTCACCCAGTCATAGGGGATGTTTGTGGTAGCCTTTCTTCCATTGATGTAGATAGAATCAGTAGCCGCTTTCTAATAGAATCCTCCCGGTTTACTTGTAGGGTCCCCGAGTCCAATGAGAGGGCAAATACACTCGCAATAGGGAGATGGCAATTTATTTCGATGCCCTAGTAGCCGGCCTCCGCCTCCCCTTTGCCCGGATATTCCAGAGAATCCTGAGGTTTTTTTAACTTTGTCTTTCCCAATTAACTCCTAACTCATGGAGGACGCTAGGGGGCTTTGTTATAGTTCTATAACATTTCGGAATTAGACCCACCGTTAGGTAGTTTTGCCTTTTGTTTTCACTTAGGACCCATCCCGAAAGAGGTTGGTACTATTTTGCTGCTCGTTACAGAAAATCCTTCTTAGGTCCAAGTTGGTCCTCTGTTCATGATTGGAAAGATAAATTTTTTTTTTGTTTCCTACAATAGTCCTTGGAGGTTTCGACTTCATGGGGTACCCTAAATTTAAAAATTTGGTTCTCAGTTTAAAGAGATGGCTGACGAAAGGAGACAACGGCTAGTCTTCCAGGGTTTTCCTAGGATTCGCCTTGACCGACTCCTCATCCCCAAGAACCTATGAGATCATGAGCTTTTTCTAGCAAAGGGTAGGAAGCCTTGGGTTTCATCATGAGATCAAACTTTGCTGGTTAACTAACCCGTTCGTTTATTCTTGGTATAGGTGCCGGTATGAATATTGACGAGTTAATGGACTCACTTATGGATGACGTCCAGGCTTACGAGGGCAACGGGGACATGGCGGGTATTGAGGAGAGATCCACCTCGAGGATGTGCCCGTGGAGGTTGATCCTCGTACGGTATTACCATCTGAGGCCATTCCTGCTCCCTTCGATCATGACCCTCAGGGAAGAAAAGAGAAAAACGAAAAGAGGGAGGCGGAAGAAAAAGGAAGCCGAGGAGTCGAGTCGACCTCGAAGAGGACTTCGGAGTTCCTCTTCTCGCATCTATTGAGGCCGGGCTTTCATCAAGAGTAATGGCCAAGCGGGGGACAGGGGCCCCACGCCCTTTTGAATCGATAACCCTTGCCTTCGAGATTTCTGTAACTCTTGAGTGCGCATCCAAGGCTTTTGAAATGTTGTGCTCCCCTTGCTTCGAGGCTAGGTTGTCAAGCCTTAATGATGACACAACAACAACAACAACAACAACAACTAAGCCTTAATCCCATACTAGATGGGTCGGTTATATAGATTCTCTGACTCCATGTTGCTCTCAAATATGAATTAAAATGAAATAAAATAAAATAAAATAAAATAAAATATGATAAAATAAAAAATAAAAATCCACAAATAGATACATAAATAATAATAATAATAATAATAATAATAATAATAATAATAATAATAATAATAATAAATAAATAAATAAATAAATAAATAATTCTATGAGATTGGAATGTTAAAAGCAGAAAAATATTCCCCACAAACAAAGCTAATGAAAGAGAGATTTTTAATCGACTTATCCTAGTCCCATACTAGATGGGGTTGGCTATATTGATTCTTTGTCTCCATGTAGCTCTATCAAAAGCGAGATCCGGCTCAATATCTAGCAGACATAAGTCCTTAGACACTACCTCTTTCCACGTAATCCTAGGTCTACCCTAACCCCTATTCTTACCTTAAACTATCACATTTTCGGACTGCAGCACCCCGGGTCTTCGGTGTACATGTCCAAACCATCTTAAACGTCCTTCCCTTATTTTATCTTCAATTGGTGCCACATGCACTTTTTGTCGGATGTGTTCATTTCTAATCTTGTCCGATCTTGTATGACCACTCATCCACCTTAACATCCTCATTTCTGCCACATTCATTTTATGAATATGTTGAACTTTAGTTGCCCAACACTCGCTCCTGTACAACATGGCCGGTCTAACTGCTATCCTATAGAATTTTCCCTTCACTTTATTTGGCATCTTCTTATCACATAACATACCGTGGCACTTCTCCATTTCAACCATCCAGCTTTAATTTTATGGGTTACATCTTCATCTATCATCCCATCATCTTGAAAAATGGAACCTAAATACTTAAAATGGTTAACCTTAGGCACTTCCTCCCCACTTAGTTTCATTTCCCCTTCATCTTTCCTACTTAGACTAAAATTACAGTGCATATATTTTGTCTTACTTCTACTTAACCTAAAGCCTCTACTTTCTAAAGTGTTTTTTCATAATTCTAGCTTTTGATTTATTCCATCTCTAGTCTCATCCACTAGTACAATATCATCTGCGAACAACATGCACCATGGGATGTCATCTTGGATATAACTAGTTAACTCATCCATTACTAGAGTAAACAAGTATAAACTCAAGGCCGAACCTTGATGTAAACCCACTGTTATAGGGAAATCCTCCGTATCGCCTCCCACTGTTCTTACACTTGTAACCGCTCCTTTATACATATCTTTAATAACATTTATATATTTTACATGAATGTTTTTCTTCTCCAATACCGACCAAAGGATTTATCTTGGTACCCTATCATATGCTTTCTTGAGGTCAATGAAAACCATATGGAGATCCTTCTTCTTCTCTCTGTAGATCTCCATCATGTTTCTTAATAGGAAAATGGCTTCTATTGTGGATCTACCTGGCATAAAGCCAAATTGGTTTTTGGACACCTTTGTGATGTACCTGAGTCGATGCTAAATTACCCTCTCCCATAGTTTCATCGTGTGACTCATTAGCTTAATACCACGGTAGTTGGTACAATTTTGAATATCTCCCTTATTCTTATAAATAGGAACCAAAATGCTTTTTCTCCAATAGTATGGCATTTTTCCCCCTTTTAGGATAGAGTTGAAGAGTTTGGTTAACCACTCTACTCTTAACGACGACACCTTAGGCGATTATCTTTCTTCGCTGGCTTTATCGGTATGTTGTTTAAGAATACCTATCTCTTATTTGAGAATTCATGTATCCCATAATTACCCTTTGCTATATCTCGTCAGGGAGGCTATTTCTTAGAGCATGTAGCTAGACGCCTACAAGGAAAGACTCGGGTGACAAAAGAGGTTTTCTAGCAAGAGCTGGAGGCTTGCCGGCAGTCAAAGGCTGAGCTCCAAGCCAAAGTGGCGCTCCTTTTAGGGGAGAAGGCCAAGATTGAAGCGGAGCTCTCTGAGTGTCGTCTTTCCCTCGAAGCTTTGGAAGCGGCTCTTGATTCCGAGAAGAATTCGAGGACGGTGACTATTGAGGAGGGCATTAACGCAGGGGTGGCATCATTCAAAGAGGGATTCCGTAACTCCCCCAAATGGGCCCAAGAGTTGGGGGGCGCGGTTAAGCGTCACTTTGATTCTCCCCAGTTTCAAGCCTCCCTAGTTGCCGACCAACCAAAGGCTGCCGAGAAGGCTCTGGTGGACTTCAAGGCTGGCCCCGAATTCAGAGAAGTCATGCGCAAAAATGCCAAAGGTTGTTTCTCCGTCTTCCAGGCGGTAGCCAAGGCCCATCCTTATCTCCGCTTGGGTGATGTGGATCACACCGAGGTGGTGAGGCTCTGGGGAAGCCTTCGGCAGAAGGAGAAAGCTGAAGGGGGTTTTGTCGAGGTTGCGACCGTAGGAAAAGCGGCAGCCAGGGAGATGGTGCGATCATCTTTGGAGGATCCTGTGGCGGAAGGTTCTGCCTCCACTATGTCTCTGGCTTAACCCTTTTATGTCTTTCCTTCTGTCTTTCTTACTAGTTCTTTATTACTTTTGCGTTTTGCAAGTGAGGTGTATTTTCCTTTATTTCTAATGAAGAAATCTTTGCTACACTAAAAACTATGGATTAGTTGTGTTTTCTCAAGATAATCGGGGCGATACTATCTCCTCCCCCACCATGTCCCAAGTTATTGAGTCCGAATGGTCGGGGATTGGGTGTGCACGATGTAGTTGAGGGTTCACTTTTATCTTATTTATATCTCTGAGATACTAGGCGTGCTTGCAGGGTGCCGCAATGGCGATTACATATTTAAAAGAGGTGTTTACGTATATATTCCTGGGTGTCGCGTGCGCGTATACGCCCCCAGGTTTCGAGATTTCGGTCACTATCCTGGGTGTCGCTTCGCCATTCAGTCTCCTAGGTACCGCTATGGTGGTTACGCTCCTGGGTGAGGTGTTTTCATAGACGCTCCTGGGTGCCAAGATGTCGGTTACTCTCTTGGGTGTCGCATTTGCATACACACTTCTAGGTGTCGAGATGTCGGTTACTCTCCTGGGTGTTGCATTTGCATTATGCTCTTGGGTGCCGAGATGTTTGTCATGTTCCCGGGGAGTTGTGTCGCTATTCTAGGGTTTTGTATGGCTCTATTGGCCCTATTCTTTATAGTTTTGATGTGTGTATTCTTTGCTATAACGACAACTTTGATAATAAAATGCATTTCAAAAAGTACTGACTTTTTATGCAAAATAGAAGGTTGTAATTACATAGTTCGTACCGTTTAAGCAGGCCGGGGTAGCGGTACATAAGTCATGTTCTCTGATAGCGCCCCGGCTGTAATAATAGTGCTCACAATCTAGTGCACGCTTCGGACAGTTGTTGGCGGGAAGGGAGGGTGGTTTTCTGACGAGCCTTCCTCATTGGAGTCAAGCTTAATGAATTGGATAAGCTGGCCCTTTCGAATCTGATGTTCAATTTCATCCTTCAGGTTCCTGCATTCTTCTGTTTTGTAGCCATGCCATGGTGGAATGAACAGTATTTGTCTTTCCGGTGGGAGGGGTTCCTCATCTTGGCGGGTGCCGTTAGGATTTTTTGACTTTGTATTTGCATGAGGATGTTGGCCCAGGTATCCTTGAGAGGGGCAAACTCTTGGTATCTTAACTCATCCCCTCGTGGGTGGTCTCGAGCCCAGGTGGGCACCTCCTTGAAGGGTTAGATGGAGCTTGTTTTGGCGGTTCCACGGGTGCCCTAATGTTAGGCACAACTATCTTTGACTCTGATGAGGCCATCTTCTTCTTCCCGCTCCATCCGAGTTGTATCTCTTCGCCGTTGATGAACTTTTCGGCTCATGCAAGGAGTTCGAAGAACTCCTTGGGCTGCTCTGGGGATAAGTCGTGTTTGAAGGGTGACTCAAGCAGGCCCTCCATTAGCGCCACCACGGCGACAGACTAATTAAGTCGAGGAATGGTGCGAGTTTCTTTGGTGAAGCGGTTGATGTAATTACGGAGGGTCTCTCCTTCTCATTGTTGCACACTCATGAGGGTGACCGGCATCTTCTTGCGTCTCTTACTGCCCACAAAATGGCTAAGGAAGAGCGTGGACAGCCCTTCAAACGAGGAGACAGAGTTGGGGGGGAGGCCCTTGAACCACACTAGTGCCTCCCCTCGCAAGGTCGTCGGGAAAAGTCGACACATCATGATGTTTGAAGACGCGTCCATGGTCCATGAGCATGAGGGTTTCATAAGCTCCCACATGATCATTTGGATCAGTCGAGCTATTAAAAGTCTCAATTTGTGGGGGCCTGATTCCGCGGGGGAGATACGCCTCTATGATCCTTCGGGTGAACGGGATTGTTGAGCACCTAGTGCTATGAGTGTCTTCTATGTAATGGTTGGGTTCCCTGTGCCCTTCCCACTTTCTTGGAGGGGAATCGGGTATTTGGACTGTCTTGGAGTGTTGCCGATGGGGTGGAGAACCAGAGCTGCTTGCCTCAGGATTTTGCCTTGTGTTTGTCTCTATCAGCGTGCTGGTCCGGTTCCCTATCTGCACGCCGGTCGGATCTTTCCGTGCGGAGATCTGACCTCACCCTTCCCCTAGCGATTGTTGGAGAGAGGGGGCATGGTATAGGGCTTGGGAGACTTGTCTCTCTAGTCTGAGGAGGGCTTGCGTCATGGCCTCCATTTATGTCGCCATCTTAGCTTCTAACCTTGCCTCCAGGGCATGGTAACATGCCTCCTAGGGATCAATTTCTTCTTATCGGTTTTGAAGGTCTGGGTCTTCAGGCCCTACCTCCAAGGGCCTTGACGCTTCACCTCCTTCCTGGCTTTGTGGTCAATTGTGAGTGATCCTCTTCATGGTTCATGACTTTTCGTTATCGTATGTCCCCACGGACGGCGCCAATCTGTTAGCTAATTATCTAGTTTCGCCATGTTGGCTCCTCAGGTCTCCAACTAACTAATGAAGTCTCCTAGGAATGTACTCTTGTAAGATCCACTTCCGATGGGGACAAAGTAAAGGAAAGACTGTTAGAGGGAGTGGGGCTCTGTTGCCCGTGCCCGCTCCGACGGTCAAGTTAGTGGCCTGAACGGAGAAAGAAGATGGTGGAGAAGAGTATGGCTATGTTCTCTTAGTTGCTTACCTTGGTTGCCTAGTGCCTTCTTCTTATCTCTCTTTATCCCAAGGCCCTTCTTGGGATCTGTATCACCTTTATCTAGTCATGATGAGATCCTAGGTGCGCCTTCCTTGCCCCTAGGGTAGCTTTGCCTTCTCTTGGGAAGGTATGACAGTACCTTGTGAGTTCGTATAGACTGTATAAAGGGTATGATGGTGACATGCGGTCGGTAAATCCTTTGTGTATCACAAACTATTCTTATTACTTTTTTTTTGTTTTTTTTAACAAAGGCGACAAGCACCCCACAAAAGGGAAGTCAATCGATGAGCCTAAATTCCCACTTTTAGAAAAAGTGGGGCTCGATCCCGAGTTCTTCGTTATTATCGTACCTCAATATTTTTCTGGATGTGTTCATGAAAAAATAAAAAACATACCCATGGATCATCATATAACATAAACTCATTTTGTCATAGATATTTTTGAAAATAAATAAATAAATAAATAAATAAATAAATAAATAGAGCCAGGGTGCCTGTTGAGAACCAGTCCCAGAACGGAGCATTTGAGAAATATTCTGCAATCACTATTCAGAAAGAGTGTGCCTAAACACACATTATGCTTCAGAGTCAATATCAAAGTACTATGTACCAGAGACTAAATTTCAAGCAGAAGAAGCCGAAGAAGAGACTGAAAAAGGAAAAATAAAACTGGAGAAGCTGTAAAGTAACTATTGTTCTCTAAGCACAGAATTTGTCCACAAAAACAAAAGCTGTTCAAGTTCTGTCAACTATGCTCGAGTTCTATCTCAAAGTTCTCAATTTTGAAAATCCAGCATATGATCCAAAAGATAATTTGCTGCCAGCTCCTCATTCTTGTTACAAGCGAAGAAGACTTGCACTACGGTGGCTCTATCAAAGCCCATTGCTTCAAGCTGACAAATGTGAAACAAAAGAGATGGGATCAGCAACAGCTGGCAAATTGCCATATGCTAACATTCTAGTGGTCTGTAAAACCAATGCTACTCTAATATTCATGGTGGAATCAGTGTTCGAAGAAGTTTGTGAGAAATTTAGAATTATACATGGCAAAGTAAGAAGATCTATAATTCAGCAGCAAGCCTTGATCAAAATTAGATCAATCAGACACCTACATGCTTCTGGGAATGTAAACCATTTTACGGTCTTTAATTGTTTTGGAAAATGAATTTATGGGCAGACTAATGAAAATGAGTTGGAGGGATGCCTTCATCTAAATCTAAAACTTGTGACCGTAACATACTTGGAGCACGTCCAAACTTATTAAACGACTAGAAATGAAGAAAATAAACAAAGGCAGGTGTAAGTTCAAACATGTTGAACTTACAGAATCAACCGTAATGATTTGTCCAACTCCATAACCAGAAATTATGAAAAATATCAAATCCGAGTTACCAAATCACTTTTCTGACTACAAAGGCAAGTAATAAATCACAAAACCATGAGATGATTGAAGAGTTACATACCCGTGCAATGGCTTCACGCTCCTCCGGGGTAACTGTAACTCCTCCTGGCATTGCATCAGCTGACTGGTTCGATAAATTGCTGATTAACATAGCAACAGAATTAGTATCATAAAACTTCTTAATGCACTAGATAAATAAATCATGCAACATTGAAAAGGTAACTAACCCCTCTGCTCTCTCAGCAGGTTCGTTTGTCCCCATAAAATCAGCTCGATGCTCCTGAATAAAACTCGTAAGCTCAGGGCTTTCTCTACCCAACTCCTCAAGCATTGGCTATGACCAACACAGAGTAGTATAAGATAAACAATAACTAGGAAGACATACTGAACAAGATCGACCTCAAGTCATAAGACATGTACACACCTCTAGGATTTGAGGATTTGCTCGCACCAAAGCACGCAATGCTTGGAACTATACAGAAAAATAAAGCTAAAGTGCTACTAGATTACAATCATAAATCTCAACCAACAGAGTTCAAGTTACCTGCCGATTTTGTACATGGTCAAATCCTCGATTAGAAAGAGCCTGCAAGAATAATAAGTATTGACAAGTCTTATCCGTAACAAACTATTGTATGAAATTCACTGGAAAATGAACCTCATACCGGTGGAAAGAGGTTCAAAGGATTTGCATTGGGCCCACCAGGTGCAGCTGAAGGCTGTACTGGTTGAGATGCTTGGACTGGAGCAATAGCTGCCTGGCTACTTGTCGGTGACCGAGCCGCTGGTGGAATTTCTGTCTGTTCAGGGATTCCCTGATATAATATACTTAAATATAAGAGCCTTGATGGTTAAGATAATTATGTGAATAGCACAGCATAGATCACGCGATACTGAGAATCATGTCTGACTCATAGTAAAATGGAAATACATAAGAACCTGAAAACCGTAATTGGAAAAATAATGACAGTGACATCAGATGATTATGCAAGGAATCAACATTTACTAAATCATTCATCTGGGATGATTTAGATTGTTTCATGGCAACAACTTTTGAGAAAACCTTCAAACAAAATCTTACATAATTTCCATCTCCACCTTCCATTTTTTTAATTTGAGGGTTGAATTTTGTGGCTCATAATTTAAATTGTAGCTCCCCTTGCATCACACAAGGGTTAACCACTTTTTAGTATTGTGGTTTCAACCATTTAGTTCTCTACTTATTTTATATCGTTTTATCATCTAGGAGTTAAGAACTCACACTAATTGAGACTAAATTTTCATGATTTTGTTAAATAAGGCCATAAATAAAGTCATTTCCAAAATATGTATTTTAAGATGAAAAACTCCATATTAAAATGACAACTCATGTAAGTGAATCATGGGAACATTTATAAGACAAATCAGTATGAGGGGAAAAAAAATACATGGCATGAATAAGCATGATAAATTCATAAACATATCAAAGACCAGAGTTTTAAGGATTTATACCCCCACCAAGTTTGCATATCATAGAGTTATGCGAAAACAATTTTCTAGGAAAAGTAGAGCTTCCTGACATTGTATTTCATAACCTCCAATTTCTTGAATTACATTCATGCATATAAGTGTCTAATTACAGAGTTTCTTCGAGCCAACATGTTATATTTAAGTTTTTAGGGGGGGGAGCAAGAGGGAGTACATCATGGGTACAAGTCTGTCCATTTACAGAGTATAGCATGTTTGAAGAGAATAATTGATCTCAAAGCATAATATACCTGCTATATATCTCAAAGATATGGTTGGCTATACACAAATTCATATCCTTTTAGGAACCAAACTTTTGTAAGCTTAGATAAAAAATATAATTAATAGCAGTAAAATGCTCAGGCAAGTGGGACCGACCTCAAAATCGGCAAGTAATTGGTAATGCATAAGATGAATTGTCACACATCTAAAGAGGTGGATGTCCAAAAAATAATTAAATTAGATCCAAAAATAAGTAAGCTGTTCAGTAAAGTCACCAGTGTTTTTCTTCTGCAAGGTTACTAGATCAGTTAGCAAACTATTCGAGACAGAAATCATCTCTGTTCATACCAAATCTATGGAAACCTTTAAAACAGGACAACTTGTAAAAAACTAAAGCAAACATCATCAAGGATATAAAAGCAGATCTTACAGAATATAGGTATTCAACAGCCCTATCAGGGTTATTATATGCAGCACGTAAAGCACGGACAACAGTGTCTCTGTCCCAAGTCCCTCCACCGACATCAAGAATTTGTTGAATGGTTGAATCTAAGTTACTTCCAGCAAGAAGATTTGACGCTACTTGACCATAAGCATCTGATCCACTGATGCTTTTCAAACAAAAAGGACAGTGAAAAAAAAATCCCACCATTATTCATCTTAAACAACAGTTAAATAAGACTACATGCATCAAAATGATCTATTATGCAGGATAGAACATGCCTACATTTAACAAAAGTACAATCCTGGCCTTCTTCACATATACACTATCGTCCTTGGGCATCAAGCGAAAAACCAGGGTTTATGAGTGGAAGTTGGTTGAATACCGAATAGTAAGGACATCGACTCTTGTTCAAATTATTATAAACCATGTGAATCTTTAAAAGTTCCTCAATGATCATTTTCTAATCCAAGGCAGATTGGTGTGATTATTCATTATTAAAAGAGATGCAACTTAAAGAGAAAAATAAAAGCCAGTCTTATGAAGCCACTGAAAACTAGATAAACATATCAAGCATTATAATAGAACTGAGGAACTGTTTCACCAAACATCAGGAGTAATTGATTGGTTTATTGTTGTTAAGGTAGCACTTTTCACAAAGCAAGCAGAAGAGCAACTTACGATACACTAACTGCAGAAGCAGGTGTTGTCACAGTTGGTAAGGGTGCAATTGCAGGCTCCCTGCACAGGCAAAAGGTTCATGCAAGGATAATAAAAATCTTAGCTATTTGCAGAAGCAAAAAATAAATAACATTACTAATGCCATAAAAATTCAGCAGCACAACTTACAGATCTGTATCAGATGTTACTATTTGAGGTGGAGTTGATTCTGGATTTGCAGGACTAGTAATCACAGAATTTGCAGTTGGGACCTGCACCAAATCAAGAGAAATGTGGTCTAATTAGAAATTCATCTCAAACAGATTTATTATTATATAGTTGGAAATAACCAGACAAATAGTCACATAGAATAATAAGTCAAAACTTTAAACATGAGTCTTTAACAACTGGAAAGGTAAATGACGAAGAAGAGCAGCAAATTTTGTAATGGCCCATCTCTACACTTTTCACATTTCACATGGTTTATTGGTTTTTATCAAATAAAATAAAAAATCAGATGTTTTCACCCAAGAAACAGTAATACGCTATGTCTAAGGGTCATCTCACCACATGTTCCATGAAACAGAAGAAACAGCGTTATAAAAGAATTAAATATCACCAGGAATGGCTAGAATTAGAAAGTAAATACTCTATTTAAGTTCTTCAGCGAAGGATGACCAATTCACATAATAAGCTTGGTCTCCTCGGAATACCAAACTGCATATCAAGATTATTAAATAAAAGTTTGCTGCTAGTAAAAAAATGGAGAAGATTCACAAAGAAGTTTTGATTGATAAGACTAAGAGCTACGGGCGGACAATATGACTGCTTGGTGTAGCTTAATATAGATGCTTCCTTCCCTTCTCTTTTCCGACATGTTATAGCTTATTCCTCCAATAAAGTCCACATCACCAAGAAAAAGCTGTCAGTGTAACAGGTTATCTTCCGCCCTACCGGCAAGTTAATATTTCACTCTAACAAATTGTTAGAGAAGATAATTTGTGATGATTAAAACCTACCCAAATCAAGATTCAAGAAAGTAATTATCACACGCTGGAATATCTTCTGTCGATGTTATCGAATCAAGCAGGAAAAAAAACAGTTGCCTGGAAAGATTTGAACTTATACTTCTTCAAGGAGCTTAAGCTTGTAATTCTTCTGGCCCAGGGCCCAATATCAGATAGCCTTAACAAGATCACAAGTTATCAATTAGATTCAAATTTCTCACTGATAAAAAAGGACAAGATCAAGCAACCCACAAAATAAATCCTCAAGGTATTTAACGCGCAAAGGGAATAGGCTAAGTTCCAAATATCATGAGAATGGTTGGATCCATAATCAGACATGATACGAGTCATCAAGAAGGAAGAAAAATACAACTGGAAGAAGAATTTCGATAAGAAAAAGGCAGAGTAAGTAATAGCAGCTCCATCTTCTTGTCAAAAAAATATAAAATCCAAAAGAACAGTACATGAGGGAGTGTGAGAGACACATTATAAGTACTAGTTCACTCAAAGGGGCTTGTTTAGCTTCTTTACTCTAATTTTCTCTCCCTCAGGTCCAATTTTCCTCTGTGTAAATTGGAGATAGAAGACAAGAATGGATCCCTATAGCTTGTAAAGAAACAAAGAGACTTACTCTCGCTATGATGACATGTTCAGAATAGAGCTGATCCTTATGTCAGCAACTTTAAAAGCAAAAAGGAACACCCGCCAAGGATATATACTTCAATCATATAACAGAAATTTTAAAACCCTTATTTATCACCAAAAACCACCCGCATGCAAAAATAAGAGAGAAAATAATACAACTGCAAAAAAGAACTTCAAAAACAGAAGCCCGACATAGAAAAATAGACAGATTTTAAATTTAAACCTCACAAATTATTTCTAAAATCTATTGGGTTATTAGAAGTAAACTATTTCCCAGCCTCATAAAGGAGCATGAGATTTCATAGAAAATTAAGAGCCAAGAAATGAAAGCCTTTGATTATAGAAGCTCTTAGTTTTAATAAGAAAAGGGTGAAACTCTAAAGCATAGTGTCATGAAAAACAATGAATTACTTCAACAGAACATCTTCTAAAATGAACAGTAAAACATTAAAAAACGAGGAAAGTAAAGGCCTTCATTGATTTGAGCTTTTAAAGTTTTTTAGGGGCTTTTCACAAAGAAAAGGGTTTTTAAAGATACAAATTAAAAAAAGGGGAAGAGGGGTATGTATTCAACCTAAGGCTGGGGGCTACAACTATCAAATCTTGACTTAACACAAGAATTGTTCTTTCAAGATCCTCAACCAATACAAAATCAAACAAGTCATATGGTAGCAACAACGCTAATGTTCACAGGAACATAAAGCTACAAAACATAAACTTAATAGGTATTTAAAAGCATTGAAGTTTAATATTCCACATTAACAAAGGTGGGCTCCAGCTTTAATTTAGGAAAGGTAATAATTATTCAATACAAATGCAATTAATAGGAGAAATGAGAAAAAAAAGGAAATTGAAAGATTTATTCCACATCCAAAACTTTACAATTATCCCCTTCTTACCCCAGTTGTAGTAGCAGTGGAGGAAGAAGTTTCAGTTGATTTTGCCTTATCCCGAAAGTTTAATATTCCACATAAACAAAGGTGGGCTCTATCTTTGATTTTGAAAAGGTAATAATTATTCAATACAAATGCAATTAAAAGGAGAAATGAGAGAAAAAAAAGAAAATTGAAAGATTTATTCCACATTCAAAAACTTTATAATAATCCCCTTCTTACCCCAGTTGTAGTAGCAGTGGAGGAAGATGAAGTTTCAGTTGATTTTGCCTTATCCTGAAAGTTTAATATTCCACATTAACAAAGGTGGGCTCCAAATTTTATTTTGGAAAGGTAATAATTAAAAGGAGAAAATGAAAAAAAAGAGGAAATTGAAAGATTTATTCCACATCCAAAACTTTATAATAATCCCCTTCTTACCGCAGTTGTAGTAGCAGTGGAGGAAGATGAAGCTCCAGTTGATTTTGCCTTGTTCTGAAAGCAATTGATGGAGTCATGAAAAGGAATAATCAGAAGCAAATAGAATAACCATCAAGTACAACATAATTCACATTTTTTGTCATAAATGTGATTACTTCATCATGAATGCTACACCATTTTTTTTTTACTTTTTCATTAGTAAGATTTTCAGTTGAAACATAAGCTGCAGAAGAAACAGTTTTCTGATAATGGCCTAATATGCGATAGAGAAAAATAAATAAATAAACAAGTGTATATATATATATATATATATATATATATATATATATATATATATATAGAGAGAGAGAGAGAGAGAGAGAGAGAGAGAGAGAGAGAGAGAGAGAGAGAGAGAGAGAGAGAGAGAGAGAGAGAGAGAGAGAGAGAGAGAGAGAAATATTGGCAAAAACTTGCTTAAACATAATATGAGTTAATCCTTGGGTTGCTCTTGAGAAAAGAATGGTAGCATAAGGTAACATAAACAAAAGCTGCATCAAAGATTATAATCCCAATCTGATGTTCTTCCCCAGCACATGTTAGTTCTTACATCACAATTTTATATGTCAGTGCTAGGGTATATAAGGAAAGATTAATTTCAATAGAGCCATAAAATGGAATCATGTAGCAGGCAGGTTAGTACTTATTGGCTCACATGGAACTGATGAAATAAAGATTAGACCAACCAAATCAAGGAATAAACATAATGGAACTGCCACACACTTCAGTCATAGATCAAAACATGTCGCTGTAAAATGAACAGAACTAAATTCAAACTATACATCATTGAACAGAATCAACCACTTCAAAAATGCAAGAAAACTAGAAATATAAGTTATGAAGGTTTCTTGCTGAACCAGTTCACAACAAGTGCTGGGGAAGTACCCAAAGCACTTCTATTTGAAACTCATTGCTTTAAGATTTGTGCATATTAAACAGTCAAGCAAATTATATCCTCAATCATGACAATCTTCAAGACTATCAACTCAGTGAACATGCAATAAATAGAAAAGAAACCTCCACTAAGCTTGACTTTTGGTACAGACAACCAACAGGAAATTTAGAAACAATAGTTTGAATTCCAAAGTAACTTTGCAACTACTTCATACCCAGCGCATCAGGAAAATAAATTGAAGCATCAAAACCTTAAAGGTTGCAGCATACAATTGAACAACAAATCCTAAAATTGGTTTTAATTGAATCACTGATTACTTATGTTTACATACGAAAATGCTTTGTTGGATTTCAAGTAAAAACAACCAAATTCAAGGCATATACAGATAACATTGGGCTAGAGATGTGGTCTGGTTATTCATAATGTCAGCTCAAGTCAGGTAAAAGTCAAATCAAGTGAAATCTTAGATATCAGGTGGTCATGTTGAATATGATTCTATTTCACCCATTGCTAAAACTTTTCAAGTTTGACCACCAACATAGCAATGCAGTATGTAGATTATAAAGCAATTTATCTTGCTAGAATGCCACCATGGTGGCTAAACATGACAAGTTGATGGCTATTATAGGCATGATAAAGTTAACCAAATCCTCAACCTACACCTGTAGGCATTCTCCTCAGCATCAAAGAGACAAAGGATGTAAGTCAAGCATCACTCTAAGCTATATTATGACGTTCATGAAAGACAAAATTGCACTAGTGCATAAGAAAAAAACATGTAATCCCGCCAAAGACAACTTCCTAACCAATCTTGATATTCTTGCAAGAAACAAGAACTCATCTAATGTAACCGGACGCTGCTATTTTGAACACAAATTGAAAAACTCCATTCCATGCAACCTTGAATTTACATCAATTATTACTATATGGTCAGACACTCATAATAACTCTATGCACATCATCAAAATCAATATAGTCGCCTTGGAGTCTTTATATGTCAATCATCTTAGGAGTACAATTGGTTTTATGCAGATTATGATTATGTCAGAATCAATAGTAGTAGCAATCAAATCTAACAAACAATCCAAACTAGCACAAAATTGTACAAACAAATATCATATCTGCACCAAAAACATATGCAAAGAAAGAATCTATATATATACCTTAGTTAGCATCACGACAAGAACACTTTTGTCAAGAACATTATTATCCTTCAATGTTGTATCATCTTTAAGAACTTTCCCTTGATGTATAAGCATCTGTCGTTCAGCTGGATAAACACCCAGCTGACTATTCTTCTCTATATTCATTTTCACATCTGCTACCTGCGTGAACAAAGAAATTTGAGTCTCATTCACGCCCGCCTCACAAAATCATGTTTATTCAGCCGACACCAAGTATTAGCATGAACCCTACTACATAATAATCAGTCACAATTATCCAAGGCAAGCAAGAAAATTATTAAAAAATATATAAAATAAAGGGAAACCAAAACGTGACCTAAACGTTTCTTTAATAGCATCTCGAAATTAGTGAAAAATGAATAAAAAATACAAACCGAAACAAAACAATCACATCAAGAAACCAGGTCCAAAATTCACAGTTAAACCCTAATGAGCCTAATTCCATTTAGAGGCAAAACAAGAAAACAACAACTAAACACAAACACACATGCACATAATCCACTCGGATCAAATAAACCATTCTCTCGAAAATTGAGCAAGAAACAATAGCAAACAAATGATTCTTGAATGATTCCCGCGAAGGCGATCAAAGAGAAAGCGATAGAACGAAGAAGGCAAGGGCGAATACCTTGTCATCGAGATCGGCTTCGATCTGGAAGGAAGAACCACCGAGATTCTTCACTGAGAGCTTCATAGCACTCGCCCTACTCGACTCTTCTCCGCTAGAGCGAGGAGCGAAGGAAACGGAGACGATAACAGTCTTGTGCGGTGCTTTATAGTTTTACTCGGTGGGTTACTATTTATATTTATTGAATTTTTCTGTAAAAAAATATTATTTTTTATTTCTGGAAATTAAAAAATCCAGCTGTAATCTTAGCCAAATTATTACTTCGAAATTGTTTATTGGATAATTTATTGAATAAAACAATTTATTGGATAATTATGTTTTTCAATTCATTTTCTCTAGTGACACTGATACTAGAGATTTCTAGTTTTTTTTCCCCTGTTTCCGTAACTAATTATAAAACGTCGATATTATCCTCTTAATTTAAAAAAAATCTGAAAACTGTTATTTTTTTAATTTTAAAAACTTTATAAACTAATTTTAAAAATCAAACAATATAATATGTTGACGTTGAGATTGGTGGTTGAATTTGTTTGAACGGGAATCGAGCTCCACCGGAAACCAAATAGAAATCAAACACAAACAAGAGAAACATAATGATTAAGTGAAAATCCCTCAAAATCAGGGAAAAACCACGGGTCTCTCCTATGAGAGAAAATCACACTATGAACTTATGAACATTACAAGTATGATTCATTAATACAAAATATAGATGAGATACTGGAGAGGCAAGGCTTCACCGCTCCCTTTCTCGCCCTTTCCATGGAACCATCCCCCCTCCCCCCGGCATTTGGCATGGGGAAACTTGTTGCCAAAGCATGCCAGCTCAGCCCTTGGGGAAGCTTGGTGCCCAAGCATGCCAGCTTAGCCCTAAAGGAAGCTTGGTGCCTAAGCACGCCAGCTCAGCCTTTCTGGGAGCTTCTAGATGGACTTCTGTGGTTCCTCCACCTTGTGTGATTGAGTCCGGTATCAGGATAGTCGGACAGGATTTCTGAGTGGGATTCCCAGTTAGAATTATCTGAGCAGGATTCCATATAGCATTTCCTAGTAATATTGTCCGAATATAATCCTAGATAGATGATGTTGTGCAGCATAGATGATGTTGTGTGATGGTCCGAACGGGAGTTATTTCGTGGAGCGCTGATCCTGAACATGAAGTAGCGTGCTCAATCAGGGTTTTCGAGCGGGATCTCCAAACGGGGCTGTCTCTGGTTCGAACTAAGTTGGGTTCGGGCCCGAGTAGGGATTATACTGACCCGGATAGGGTTGTGTGTTGACCAGAGTAGAAGCTTCCCAGATGTCTCCCGGACGCCTTTCCATGTGGAGGGCGGATGTGTGCCACATGTTTTCCCACTTTTACCCCTATCATAATATATTTTCTATACCGAATTCTTTTTAGGTGTTGTAGGGTGAATTCTAAAAGACCGTGGGGTTTAACCTACGGTCTTATAACGTGGTAATTGTGACCGGCCAATACCGGTCACAATTAAAAACCTTTTTAGTTAGACCATGACATCCAACCCATCTCAATTTTGCTTTACTCTTTCTCATCTCCCAGATTTGGGATGAAGGCCCGAGGATCTCCCAGGCGAGTCGGCGAGCTCGAGGAGTAACCGATACAGAGGATCGAGGATTACTCTTTCTCAGCTCCCAGGTCTGGGACGAAGGCTCGAGGATCTCCTCGGCGAGCTCGAGGAGCAACCGATGAAGAGGATTGAGGATTACACTTTCTCATCTCCCAGGTCAGGGATGAAGGCGCGAGGATCTCCCCGACGAGCTCGAGTAGCAATCGATGTAGAGGATTGGGATCTCGGATATAGGCACAAGGATCTTCCTAACGAGCTCGAGGAGCAACCAATGTAAAGGATCAAGGATTACTCTTTCTCATCTCCCAGATTTGGAAAGAATGAGCGAGGATCTCCCCGGCGAGGATTTCCCTGGCGAGCTCGAGGAACAATCGATGCAGAGGATCGAGGAGCAACCGATGCAGCCAATGTAGGCGATGCAGAACCCTCCGACCACATCCTTGCGTGCCACATGGCCTCCTATACTAGTTAGCGGGGGGCCTTGACCGCTTTCAGGGCTACAAGCACCGAGGACGATGAGGAAGCTAATGCAGACCCCTCCAGCCGCGTGCTTGCGCGCCACATGGCTTCCCATATCGGCCGGATAGAGGTCCTAACCACTTTCAAGGCTATGAGCGCCGAGTATGATGAGGAAGCTGATGCAGACCCCTTCGGCCGCGTGTTTGAGCGCCATATGGCCTCCTACAATGGTCGGAGAAGGGCCTAAACAGCTTTCAGGGCTACGAGTGCTCCATTCATGTCACCAAGAATGATGACAAAGCTAATACAGACCCCTCCGGCTATGACGGCCTCCTACAACAGTCGGATGGGGGCCCTGATCTCTTTCAGCGCTATGAGCACTCCGTTCCCTTCACCGAGGATGATGACGAAGCTACAAACCCTTCCGGCCGCGTCCTTGCCCGCAGCATAGCCTTCTGGGGGCGTTTGGTTGGCGGAATAGGAATGGGAATGGGTATGGGTATGGGTATAGGATAAGGGGGCATGAAAAGTAGGGGAATGAAAACTGTGTTTGGTTGGGAGGGATTGGAATGGTAGTTTATTGAGAATGAGAAAAGTTAAAGTGAAGATATGTGATGAAATGACTTTCATGCCCCTTATGTAAATAACTAATATTATATGTGAGGATAATATGTTTGTTAAACAATAATTATTTTTAAATATTTAAATATTATAATAAATTAATTATTATAACTAATTATTTTTAAAAATTATTTTACTAATTTAATTATTAATTATTATGAATAAATATTTAGTAAAACTCTTATAATTTAGAGGAAATTGGTTATATACCCCTCAAAAGTTTCATATTTACACCTGCAAAAAGCCCTATAATTTATTACTTATTAATAATTTTAAAACAGGAGTTCATTGAGCAATAAAATTTCTAACTTAACTTTAATTTTTATTGGGATGATGATAAATATATACATATGTATATAATAAATATATACAAATATCAGAGCAAGAACATACTAACTTTAATTTTCTTCTACAAAAAATGATGTAGTAATTAAAGCACATTTCACTATCTTTAATTTCCCTTCATCTCAGTTCTGCAGCACTTCAGGTTGAGTTTCTTGAAATTTAAAAATATAATTGTGCATTTTCTTATTTTTTTCATTTTGTGAATATGAATCTTTTGTGTTTAAAATATTTGATGTAAAAACATTGCATTAATGAAAATATCAACATGTAACTAAAAGAAGATACAAGGGTAGCCATAAAAATTTGAAGCTACATATTTATAACCAAAATGTGTTTTGTCAGCCTCTATACATTGTATTTTTCATGTGTATGACTGTGAGGCCATGAACTCTATTGCCTTTGATGAGATTATTTGTTTTATCTCAAACCATTCCCTTTGCTGTACTTCAACAACAATTTAGCTACAACAAAACATTCCTGAAATGGTACTTCAACAACAATTAACTAAAATTCAATGAAAAGACTAGATTTAAAAATACTACAATCATGTCCATACATTGGAAAACCAACATCTAAAGACCTCAACAATAGAATTCAACCGTCAACAAAAGATTTCAACAAACAACACAGTTCATGAGAAATGTCCAACATCAGAAACTGAAATGACATAACTAATACCATCACATATTAGGTGGGGTAAATGACAACCTTGTTAAAAGGTGCTGACAAAAACGCAACCTCCTGTTGTCGGGCAACTTCAGGAAAATTTGCAGTTCATCATCATCTTTGCTCAAAGCTCGTAAGATGAACATTGCCTCATCCTCTGAAAGACCTTTAATCTCAAAAATTTTATCAAACAATATATTTTTCCTCTCTTCAATGGCCTTCACACGGGTCTCTTCAAGAACAACAACTTCAGCCATGGACTTTAATCCTGGACCAACCATTTCCACAAAATTGTGAAAATTTTGGGATATTTTCTCCATTGATGGATCCACGGGATTTTTCCTTTTTCGACGTGCTCTTGAGGTACCTGCATCTGAGACCATAGGCGATGGAAACTAAGTAGGTTCAGGCATAGGCATAGAAAACTCATTAGTTGCCATTGGGTCGAGGCCCCCATCTTCATCCAAACTGTTGTTCTCATTTAGATACTGCTCGGCATCATCTCCAATATCCCCTCTTGCACTGCCATGTGCTCTATCTCTTGCGAAGACCGGGGCAAGGTCATTGAAGAAAGGAAAAGCTTTTCCATAAAGACCGGCTGCTTCCTTATGGGTCTGCATTGCATTAAAAATTAAAGTTAGTAATACAAAAATTATATATAGCTCATTACGTAATTAATATAATTATTAAAGAAAATTTTGTATACCTTGACGTAGTCATCATACGCACTTTTTTCACATCCGATAGTGCACCTCTCGTAGTTCCAAACAAAACCACCTATCTGTAATAGATCGGCGATTACACTAGTCTTGCTTCTTAATAATTTGACCCGAGACTCGATGTTCAGTACGGCCTTCAATGTGGTCGTCGGAATCTTTTCCTTCACCATTCTCTCCAACTGGATTAGGTACCCATTTTTTAACCCATTTTCTGCCGGCCAAACTGAATTTGCGGATAACTCAACCAAGGCGTCAATAAGGGCTTTATCTTCTTGTGTAGTCCAATAGTGTTTGTTTTGACTCCTACCCCTTGATTGCAATTCTGCTTCCATACTATATAAAAAAGACATGTCAATCAACTAAAATATATTATGTACAAACATACAAGACTAAAAATCATAAAAGTGTCAAGTAGCTTCATTAAACCATAAAATTGTCAAGTAGCTTCATTAAAACATAACAACAAAAGATAATGTTAAAGAAAAACAACAACAACAACAAAAAAGACAACATGTTTTCAAAAAGCAACAATTAGTGGTTATGTTTCCCAACCACATTGAAATAACAACATCAACTTGACCGCCAAATTTCAAATATGTTTTCGGCCATGGTAACCCTAAACTGTGTCCATTCATCTGTTGGTTCAACAGCTGTGATGTTTTCAAGTGGTTCTTGCATGTTTTCCTCCGGGCTTAGATTGACAATATCTTCTTCTGCAGGGTCTTCTATCATCTCTCTCCTGATAAAATTATGGAGTAGGCAACATGCATTAATGATTCGTCGTTGAGTGACTATGTTATAAAAACTTGGGCTAGATAAAATTTTCCAACGACTTTTGAGAAGCCCAAATGTCCTCTCGATCACATTTCTTGCGCTAGCATGTTTCATGTTGAAAAATTCTTGAGGTGTAAGTGGTTGATGTCCATCGGCCCAAGAACTTAAATGATACCGTTGTCCTCGAAAAGGCGCAAGAAAACCAGGACAATTTGCATACCCAGCATCCACTAAGTAGTAGAAACCTGATAGATAATCAAGACATTTCTTATTAGTTAATGATTTAGTAGTTATTTATTCCTAAACCCAAAAATCAATGGAAATGGTTTTTCATACCATCTGGAACCTTTAATCCATTAGGCTTTGTCACAGCATCCCTAAGAACTCGCCCGTCATGAGCTGACCCTTCCCAGCCAGCTAAGACATAAGTGAATTGCATGTCTTGACTGCAGACCGCGAGAACATTAGTGGTTATTTCAGCTTTTCTTGATCTATATCTTGGGCGATCAACGTTGGGCACATTCACACGAATATGTGTTCCATCTAATGCTCCAAGACAATTCTACATTGAAAGAAAAAATGAATTGTAATTATAGTATATCTAGGACTAACATAGCATTTGGACTTAGGTTATTACCTTAAACCACTTCCATCTGAAGTCATTTGAATTTTCGGGTACAGGCTCTGGTTTCTTCAAAAGAACAGTGTGGCAGAGAATGACCGATTTTAGCACAGCATGGAAATGTCGACTGACTGTCTCCCCCGATCGGAGAAAGTCAAATCTACTTACTCAATTCTTGACATGGTGTGCCAAAATGTTTAGAAACATTGCAGTCATCTCTTGCACACCAACATTTACCGTGCCTCGTAGCCCGCCAGTTGTAGTTAACAATCCACACAAGCTATGAAAGCAACGTCGGTCCATGCGTAGTTTATCTATGCATTTGACATCACTTTCATAAACTAGGCGGTGGAGATATTCATGTTGTTTGCGGCGTCTAAAAGGTCTGGGGACGATCTCATATTGCTTCACTCTTTCTCTATCATTACTTTGCTTAATTGCACAAGTGAGTAGCACACTTATGACGTGAAAGTAGCATAACATCATTATGAGATATCCCCGGAGTTGTGAAATCTTGCTCATATTATCGAAATCTAAAAGAACCAAAACACGTATATCAATTTAAAGCACAATGATCTTTTGGGTATGAGATAACAAAGATATTAATATGAATGCATAGAGATAATTTAAGGACTAGCTAAACAAAACTAATTAACATTGAGTATGAAATCAACAACAATTACGTGAAAATGTTTAGGGTGCCCTGTCATTCCTTTAACTTGAATTAATGTGACTATTAAATCATGCAGGCATGGTTACCATGTCATCTTGTGTGAGGGAAGGAAGAATTGATCAGGCTGTGCCATTATTGTTTATCTAAATGGAACCAATGCTTTCCAGAAAACTATTCAGATAAATGAAGAGAACAAGGTTTTATGACAATGGAATTTGGTGATTTTTAGGGCCTTAAAGAATTAGCATAAATAGCATCTAGTGTATCATTCTACAGAATAAGTCATAACTACTGATAAGCTGGCTTAAGAAAAAAATGGTTATTTCGATACATTGGGATTACAGATGATACACTGGGATTTGAAGCACACCAAGCAATTACTACTTGAGACAAAGGAACACCCAACTCTTCAGCTATAGGTTTCAGACTATTAACTTTCCTCAGCACATCATCCACCAGTGATCTGCTGGCAAGATTCTACAAGGTAAATAGCAGTTAGTTGCTTGGCAACTTTCACCATGCTTAAAATAAAATGTCTTTATGTAATACTTTTCCTCCCTTATGCAATACTTTTATATATAAAACAAAATATTTAAGTAGCTTCATTGTATTCTTTACATAATGGATGCGTGCATAATGAACGTCTTACTTTTCACATCCATATTTGAAGTCAGTGTATGCATACTAATTATGTAACATCATTCTTATTAGAGGTTTGAGGCAGTGAACATACTCCTGGCCTTAATTCTTCTCTATTCATCATACAAGGTGAGTTTCTATTATGCACTAATGCTCAGATATTCCAACTTTGAAAATTGCTCTTCTGGCCTGGATTTGAACCATAATGTTGAGGAAATTACTTAATTTCTCTGAACATTAACCAGTTAACAGATTTTTCACATTGTCACAGCTATTTTCTTCTGAAGATGAAGATAATGATCTTTCTGATAACTTCATTGTGAAAACATGCCAAAAGTTTATTCCTGTTACAGGTAGAGCTATCTACCATCTGAACTTGTTAAGCCTTTCTCATGATTGGATATCTTTTCCTCATTGTGAACATTGAACAATCAGTAGTTAGTCATAAGTGATGCTTCAATGCAGTGTGTTATATGTTTGCAAATATTTATTTCACGGACCTGCTTCACTTTTGTTGCCAATATCAGATATAAGTAAGAAATTTTCTTCCATGCAACAGTTTATTATGATTGTGACAGGCTTCTAACTATTTTCTTCCATGTTACAGATTATTATGATGGTGATCGGTTCCTAACAGTACAAGAGGGTGTATGGAAAGTGAGTTTTCCAAGGTTACACTTGTGTTACTGACTGTCCCTTTTTCTTGTTGTTTAACTATCTCATATAGCTTACTTTTTTTATGGACTAGAATGAAATGCAAACTTGATTTATTGATTTGCTCTTTTTCTTATTACAAACTTATCAATATCTTAATAGTCAGAAATTCTCTTGTAACATTCTTCTCAGGCTACACCATTGCTTCTTACTATTGCTGTCATTGAACTCAGTGATATTGCATTTGCGGTAGGTTCTTCTGTCCCATTGTATTCAATCTAGCCTGCTAGACTGCTAGCTGTTAAATTCTTACATTTTTGCCATACTTCCAGGTTGATTCCATACCAGCAGTTTTTGGTGTCACAAGGGATCCATTTATAGTTTTTACTTCAAATCTGTTTGCTATTTCAGATAAATCTGTTGGAAATGAGTTGTTAGTCTTGTGATGGTTACCCAGATGTAGAATTGACTTTAAAACCCATAATGTTGTTGCAAATTCAAAATTTTTATTTTCACTATTCTTATTTATTACTTACAGTGCTGATGAATAAAACTATTACTATGCATGATGTGATTGCCCTAATCAAGCTACTTAGTTGAGCATTATTAAATGACCTCCTTTATTTCAGGTTTAAGGGCTCCATATGTGCTGGTGTCTGAGAGTATGTCTAACCTAGAGTATTTACAGATGAACTTCAATCTTTAATTAGCCATAATTGGTTCCAGTTTCTCTCTATTGGTGGTCTTCAAGACTTCAACAATGTTTCTCCCTTATATCACAAAATTTGCTTATCCTCATGCCGTAATTGTTCTTATTTCAGACAACTGTCATTTTTATTCTGTTTACTTTTGAACTGTAAGATGATAGTTTTATTGACTAAGATACTTCTTTGCAGCCTGCTATTGGCATAGTTTTGGGTTTCATAGGGACAAAGATGATATTCGACTATTTTGGTGGGCACACTCTATACTCAAGATGATACACATCTAAGTTTAGCACAAATTTCTTCTTGATGAATATTGTTCATTTGGAAACAATTTTTTTTTTTCAGGTTTCCATATATCAACAGAGGCTTCCCTGGGTATTGTTGCCACAACTATTGGCACTGGAGTGGTTTTGTTAGTAACAAGATTCCTGGCACGATAATCTTTATAAAATATAACTAGATAAAGAACATTTTCTACATGAACAAGATAGTGAAATAATAACAGAAGCCTAAAACAAAAATATAACTAGATAAACAACATTTTCTACATCTTTTGCTAAAAAAAACTCAGGATCCAGCTTAAAATTGAAGAGAAATGGATCAAGAATTGAAAGAGAATCAAACAATCAAACAAGGGACAAACACGGATCAAGAATTGAAGAGAATCATACCTTAAAATTGAGAGGAGGGAGCGGTGGAAAGAGAGAAGCCCAAGGACGCGATCAACGTACAGCTTCCTGCTTGGCTGGCGATCAGTGGGCGGCCGGAGAGAAGAGCGGTGGAAAGAGAAGAGAGGAGAGAACGGTGGAAAATGAGAAGACCAAGGACGCGGTACAAGCTCCGGGGATTCACCTTCTTGTCTGGCTGGCGATCAGTGGCGGCCGGAGAGAGAGATGGGTGGGATTAGGGCTTCGTTGAGAAAGCAACGATAGGCGTTACTTTTGTTCAAGGGCAAACATGTCATTTACTCATCTGGGAATCCTCCATTCCGCCCAATTTGGGGGGAATGCCATTCAACCTTATTCGGTTATCCCATACCTTGATAAAACACTGTTCATACCCATTGATGGCAACCAAACGGGGGCATACTTACTGTAAGGAATGATTTCTATTCCCTTTACTGACAACCAAACGCCCCCTCTATACCGGCCCTAGTTCCCTCTCCGATGTCCCCCGCGATTCCGAGGATGACCCAGCTTCAAGAGATCCCAACGCATCATCGATCCTGAGGATAAGTACAGGAGGAGGAGGCTCCAGCAAATCTAGTACGTTGTTTGAGATACTTGTTCGAATTTCTTACTGTTTTATTTTGATATCTATTATTTCTGCTTTCGTATTTCTCTCTTTGATCTTTCTTTCACTACAATTTGTTGTAGTTTGTAATCTTTTTCCAGAATTTAGAAGCTTTCTGGTGACCGCTTTAGTGGTATGTCTGATCAATGTGTTGTTGATGTGGTGTATTTGGGATTTCAGATTGGGACATTATTGATGTCACTGTTGACTCCTGTGAAACTATTGTAATTAGAGTTCGCCTTTGCTAAATTGTCCATTTGTATAAGGACAATGGATTTTATCTTTTTCATATTTATCTGAAAATATCATTCATCTGAATAGAGTTATGGATAGTCTCTTTCTTATTTATCTGAAAATGCTTCCAACTTATCCAAAATCAAGGGATTGTTGCATATAACTCTCATGGAGCATGCTTGTCTTATTTAACTTGGAATGCCTTTTTCATTATACTATTAATTGGCATGCAGATGTACTTATTTTGGTGTTTTTTTCAATTTTCTTTTGTTGTTGTATCCCACTTTTCGCATAGTATGGATGCATACATTGTTGGTTTATCTTTCTTCTTCTTGCCTTCTTTGTGTAGGCTGGATTGGCTATCGTTGCTTTTGATGTGAGGTTCCAGGATTTTTGGATTGGCTGCTGTTACTTTTGATGTTTCACTATGATGCTGATGTTTGGCTTTGGGTTTGAATTTCTCGTCCCTTTTAAGGTGTTTGTTGTGAAATTCTTGTTATTTTTGTTTGTTTTCTGTTGTTTTAACTATGTGATGTCGTTTTTCTCCCCACATGGTTTTTGAGTGTTCCTTTTGATTATTAGATGTGAAATTTGTCACGAGTTAATTTTTTTTATTTATCTTTGTAGTTTAGTATTCAATTCTTCTTCTTGTTATATTTTGAGAAGGTAATTCTTATGAAGTTTTTTCTTTCATTACTCTTTTCTTGTGTTTCTTGTGGTCAGTTTACAGAATGGCTAAAATTTTAAATTTCTTCAACTCTATTTTGAAAATTGATGTTATATGAATTAGATGAAATTGTGGATTGTATGGTGGATGAAAGTGAGGATTGTATGGAGTGTTTTTATTTGGTTGGTTCTGGTTTCTGTTGCTTTATAGAAAGGTGGTGGTTGTGTGATTTACTTGTCTTTCTGCATTTTATTTTATGGAGTTTGTGTGTTTTTAGATTGGAAGATTTACTTTGTTTTCTAATTTTCCATATGGCTGGAGGAATAAGTTTGGGTGCTTTCTGAATTAAATTATAACTATGGATCATTGAAGTCTTTGTACTGGTAGCTTACTGAAGAATTGACCAAGGTAGAGGAGAAGCTAAGATTAACTGAGTCTCTTCTAGAAAACAAGGTATCTATGTTGTTTCTCATTAACTTTTCCTATCTTATTTGTCTCCTTGAAGGCAATCATTAATGTGAAATACTATGATAGAATCTTGAAATAAAAAATAAATCAAGAGAAGAAAGCATCAATAGTACCTAATCATTTGTCTTCTAGAAAACAGTTTCCGTGTTGTTTGAATATTCAAAATCTTGTAGTGTTGTCTTTACTTTCACATAAGTTTTATATAAAAAGAATATAAGAAGTAGAGGAATGCAACTGATAAATGTTAGGGTGAGTTAGGCAGTTTCTAATTTGCTCCTAGAAAGAGTAAAAATGATTTCATGTCCTGTCTATTTTTGGTGCCTATATTGCTTTGTATATCTCTTGTTAGGGTGTTTAGAATGAAGTTTTGTGCTAATATAAATTTTTTTCTCTTCTTCTCGGGATTTTTTTTTTGTGTTAATGTCATGTTTGATTGGTGATTTTTCTACTCCGATTTGATGAAAATTTTGTAGCTTGATGATCTTAGATATGGTTCTCCAGCCATATTAATGTCCTGCCTTATTTAAATATATTTTTTGTCAGATGGAAAATAACATTTGTAGCTTGGGTCCAAACAATATTTTGTTCTCCAAACATGAGGCTTTGGTTAATTAATTTGCAAGGAGTTAGATGATGTAAATGAGTAGGATACTATTTTTGTATTTCTGGTTCTCCAAACATGAGGCTTTGGTTTCTTAATAATGTAATTCAAGTTTTGGATTGTCCTTTTTAATTATGGGTTTTTCCTTGTTTAATTTAGTATTTTTCATAGACAATCTTTCAGCTCCCTTGACCCTTTTGAGTCTTGTGCTAGCATGTAGATGACCCACCATTTAAAACTGAAGCTAATACTGAGACTGAAAGTAAAGAGGCATCTCCTGAACATGTAACCAATCAGGTAATTGGATTGGTTTCTATAGTTATCTGCCAGTTTGCAAATTGCAAACATTTTGTTTCTTCAGTTTTTTTTTTAAATTTAGAAAGTAATTCCATCAAATTTTCTTTTTAAGCTTTTAATCGGTGAGCATGGACATATGAGACTCACTATGATAATAGCATGATTGTTGTCAAATGACAGAATAAAAAAAAAAATCCATATCGGTCTCTTGATTGCAGTAAGCCTTTCTCATAAACTCAGTCAGTTTCAGAAATGATTAAGAGTAAGTTTTTAATGTTATTTTTGACTAATTTTTATACACAAAATTTCTCTTTAGGTAGGAATTTCTATGTTTAGAATTCTATTAAAAGTGACAAGGACAAACATTGTGATTTTGGGGAATATTCCAGGGACTCAAAGCTATTGAAATATGGGGTAGTATAGATCGAGGCTAGGAGAGTTCCTCTTTTTCTCATTCTCAGCATTAAGTTTCCCATTGATGCAGGAGGCTCGAGTCAAATATTGGTGCCTGGTTGGCGGGTCAACGTAAAGACGAGAAGTTATCGAGTCAATTCCAAGATTGGGTCGGTTTTGGGTATGGTTCGGTATTTTGGCCATAACTTTGGCTACCGATATCAAAATCGGGCGTTGAACCCCAATTTGGAAAGCTCTTTGCGGCCCGCACGACATGGTATTTCATATTAGAGAGAAGTTTAGTTATTTTTTCTATTTTTAGAAATATTTAATCCGCCGAATTAGGGTTTTCGGTCTTTTCTCTATTTTTGGTAATATTTCATATGCCAAATTAGGATAGGATTTGAATCCGATTTAATATCGGATTTTTAGGAGTTATCTGATTTGTTTAGAGTTTTAAATTTAGATAAATTTAGTTTTAAATAATAATTTGTCAATTTTAGCAAATTTAGATTAGATGATAAGGTTTCTAAGTTAATCTTTGAGGCTATTTAACCCGGCTTGTGGGTTAGTTTTTTATTATTGAATTCTGAATAAAAGTATTTTCCTGAATTTCAGGTATTTTCTCTGGTTCTTTTGGTTCTTCATTTGTTCTTCCTTGCGGTCCTTGGATCCGGCTAGCCCGCGGGATAATCGCTACCCCTCCCAGCGTCAGTTGGTATCAGAGCTCATCATCCTCCTGGGAAGTGTCATCATTGACATCAATGACTGGTGGTTGTGGTTGTCATGTTGGATGAGGTTCATTTGTGGAAGTCCAATACCGTGAACTAAGCGCACTGGAGGGGATGAACAAGGATCTACAAAGGCAAGTCGCGGAGTTAACCCAATGCTTGATCAAGGATTTGCAGAGGCAAGTCAAGAAATTATCAAGGCGTTTGGTGGCGATCGATTTTGATCGTGGTTGTCATGGGTAGGTTCCGACTGAGGAAGTCCAGCACCATAATCATAGTGATCAGAGGTTTGACCAACCCATCTACCAACCTATCTACGACGATGATGTGGAGGATGAGATCTCGCCCATCTTCAACAATGATGCGGAGGAGGAGATTTTGCCCATCTTCAACGATGATATTGAGGAGGAGATCTCACCCATCTACGACGACTGCGAGGAGGAAATTGGCGAGCTCGAGGAGGAGATTGGTGAGCCCATCTATGATGATGATGGGACTAGTATTGTGTTGGTATCTCGATGGGAAGAAAACCCTCCTGGCCCGGTAACCAACACTACTAACCTACTTTCTGTCTCTAGAGTTTTGATTGAGATCAAGCACGGAGATCCAAACCCACCAACAGAGGTGCAGTTGAACTCGGGGTCGAGTTCTTTCAACCTGGGGTGACTGATGCAGGAGGCTCGAGTCAAATGTTGGTGCCGGGTTGGCCGGTCAACGTAAAGACGGGAAGTTATCGAGTCAATTCCAAGATTGGATCAGTTTTGGGCGTGGTTCGGTATTTTGGTCATAACTTTAAATACCGATATCAGAATCAAGCGTTCGACCCCAATTCAGAAAGCTCTTTGCGGCGCGCACGACATGGGGACATCATATTAGAGATAATTTGATGCAGGAGAGCCCGAGTCAGACGATGCCGAGCTGTCTGATTGCACCATTAGAGCTTTGGCATACCACGACTTGGCGGACCGACGTAAAGGCGGAAGGTGATCGAGCCAAGTTCGGAATTGGGGAGCACTTTGGACACGTTTCGGTATTTTGGCCATAACTTTGGCTACCGATATCGGATTCGCGCGCTCAACCCCAATTCGGAAAGCTCGTCTCGACGCCAACGTGTTTTGCTTGATGGACCCTTCCTTTACCCTCAAATTCCACTGTTTTCCCCGTTGTTTCTTCATTTCTCGGTGTTTTTTTTCCATTTTTGGCAATACTTCGTATGCCAATTTAGGATAGGATATGAATCCGATTTGAACTCGGATTTTTAGGAGTTATCTATTTTGTTTAGTTATTTTAGAATTAGATAAGTTTTTCTATTGGACCAAAATTTGCCGATTTGGGCAAATTTGGATAAAAAGATAGAATTTCTAGGTTATCTAGGTTAGTTTTTTAGCTATTTAAACCCGGCTTGTGGGTTGAATTTTATTCATTGATTATTGAGTTATTTTCCTTTCAGAGACTATTCTTCTCTGTTTGTCCTCCCTTTTTCTTGCTCTTCTATCAATCCCCCCTATTTACCACCGCCCGCAGGTTAATCACTACCCTGCCCGGCGTTAGTTGGTATCAGAGATCATCTTCTTCCTGTTACCTCAGCATCAATGGCTGGAGGTCGTGGTGGCCGTGGTGGTCGTCGTGGTGGACATGTTCCGGCAGAGGAAGGTCCGTCTCGAGACCCAATCGCTTTGGAAGCGATGAACGAGGATCTGTAGAGACAAGCAGCGGAGTTGACCCAACGATTGGCGGAGCGAGATTTGGGGGATCGTGAGGTTTCAGACCATGACTCCTAGTCTACCTTTGTCAACCCCTATTCTCAGCGTGGGCAGTTCAGAGAGCACCGTACACGAGAGGAGCGTTACGGAGATCTCGGCTTTCGGGTGGAGTTGCCCGAATTTACTGGAACCCTACATGCTGAAGCCTTCATCGACTGGCTGAACGAGGTCGAGACGATATTTGAGTATAAGGAGGTCCCTGATCGTCAGAAGGTGAAGCAAGGTGCCATCAAGTTGAAGGGCCGAGCATCCGCGTGGTGGGAGCAGCTGCGGCGTTCACGGGATCGGCAAGGCAAACCAAAGATCGTAGATTGGGACAAGATGAAGAAGAAGATGAAGGGGCACTTCCTCCCTTCGGCTACACCCAAACCTTGTTTCAACGACTTTATACGTTGAGACAGGGCGCAAGATCAGTGGATGAGTACACAGAGGACTTCTAGCAGTTGATTCCGCGGAACGACTTATCCGAGACAGAGGAGCAACTGGTGGCTCGATATCTGGGAGGTCTGCGCCAACCATTGCAAGATGTTCTCAGTCTACACTCATTATGGACTGTTTCGGAGGCATACCAGCTCGCCCTCACTGTTGAAAAGCAGCAGAATAGAAGACCACCAATCAGGAGCGATCAGAGTAGCCAGACAGCTCGCCCTCAGGCACCCCGCCCAGTCCGGCAAGCACCGTCAGGTAGTTCTAACTCTGGAGTTCATGGTTATAGGTGTGGTAAGCAGGGGCATAAATCACCCGAGTGTCGAAAACCTGCTAGTCAGAAAGGCAAGAACCTGATGATTGAAGAGATCGAGGTTGAGGAGGCTGAGGAACCAGTTTATGATGACTATGACGATGATGATGAGGCTGGTGACGTGTTGATTGGGGATGGCCATGAGACCCTCGTTGTTCGCAAGAGTCTGCTGGCACCCAAGGATGAATCAAGGGACGATTGGCTGAAAAACAACATCTTCCACACCACCTGCACAGTGGCCGCCAAGGTTTGCAAGGTGATCATTGACAGCGGTAGTTGTGAGAACGTGGTGTCTGAAGACGCTGTCCAGAAGTTAAAGTTGAAGACAGAGCGACATCCGAAGCCTAACAATCTATCATGGCTGAGCAAAGGCACCAAGGTAAAAGTAGATCGGCGATGTCTCGTGTCTTTCTCCATTGGGCAGAGGTACTTTGACAATGCCTTGTGCGACGTTGTGTCAATGGATACATGTCACCTACTACTGGGGCGACCATGGAAGTATGATCAGAGCGTGGTCCACAATGGAAGGAAGAATACTTATTCCCTCAGCATCAAGGGAAAAAAGATCGTATTGGCACCCCGCCGAGAAGAAAAGCATCCTACTCCGGTAACCAATACTAACCTACTTTCCATGTCCAGATTTTTAAGCGTGATCAAGCAGGGCGATGTAGTCTATGCCTTGCTACCTTGCATGCATAATGCCGCAGACATGGATCCAGATCTGCCAATAGAAGTGCGGCAATTGCTCCTGGAATTTGCGGACTTGATGCCAGATGAACTTCCCTCGGGACTCCCACCTATGAGGGACATCCAACACTAGATAGATCTTGTCCCAGGATCGAGCTTGTCGAACCGACCAAAGATACCGCCACCCCAAGGAGGTCAAGAATTACGGCAAGTGGAGGAGTTACTAAGGAACGGCTACATCCGAGAGAGCATGAGTCCTCAGCGATTCCAGCCCTGTTAGTGCCAAAGAAGGATGGCTCGTGGCGCATGTGTATAGACAGCCGAGCAATCAACAAAATCACCATCAAATACCGCTACCCCATCCCCCACCTGGATGACATGTTGGATCAGCTATCCTGCTCGAAGGTCTTTTCAAAAATCGATCTGAAGAGCGGATACCACCAGATCAGAATACGGCCTGGAGATGAGTGGAAGACGGCGTTCAAGACACAGCATGGAATGTACGAGTGGATGGTGATGCCTTTCGGGTTGTCCAACGCCCCCAGCACATTCATGCGATTCATGCACCAGGTTTTGCGACCGTTTATGGGCAAGTTTGTGGTGGTCTATTTCGATGACATCCTCATCTATAGTCCGAGTTGGTCCTCACACTTTGACCATCTTCGCGCTGTCTTTGAGTTGCTGAGAACGGAGCGCCTGTTCGTCAGACGAAAGAAGTGTTCCTTTTTCACCACTTCTGTGACCTTCCTTGGTTTTGTTGTTTCTACTGACGGTGTTCATGCAGATTAATCAAAGATCGATGCAATCTTGGTGACCAGACCGAGGACCTTGCATGATGTTCGAAACTTCCATGGGCTGGCCTCGTTCTACAGAAGATTCATCCGGAACTTTAGCACGCTGATTGCCCCTATCACAGAGTGTCTCAAGGGGTTTGATTTCAAGTGGACGGATGAGGCAGAAAATAGCTTCCACCTGGTCAAACAGAAGATGACTGAAGCACCAGTTCTAGCACTTCCCGACTTCAACAAAGTGTTCGAGGTCAATTGTGATGCATCTGGAGTTGGCGTTGGAGGTGTTCCGAGCCAGTCAGGACGACCGGTAGCTTTCTTTAGCTAGAAGCTGTCGGGGTCAAAGAAGAACTACTCCTCTTATGACCTGGAGTTTTATGCCATAGTTCAGTCGCTGAAGCATTGGCACCACTACCTCATACAGAAGGAGTTCATTCTGTTCACCGATTATGAAGCCTTAGGGTTGAACAAACAAGGTTCTCTAACGCCACCATCTGATGAAAGCGTTTCTTCCTTGCCGTAGGGGATTGTTCTATCTATTGTGCTGTTGTGCTTCTTTTTGGTAGTAGTCTAATTATAAAAGATATGGCTAACTATTGTTGCAACGACACTCTTTCTGAAATTTTGATTATAAACCATATGGTTGTCTTTTATACTCTTCTTTTAAAATAAAATGCAAGTTTTGAAGGTAGGTAAACATAGAGAAATCAATGTCGATGAAAGTGCAAGTATGCGAATTGTGCCAAAGGTTAGCCATCCTTCAAGTTCTAAGATTGACCAGAGAATGATATAGCTGTCAACCTAATGATATGAATATTGGTTCCTTCCGTTCAACTGAATGTTCTTAGAAATATCTATACAATTTTGTAATCACCTTATGTTGTACTGCTCAACTCTAACTGGTTTACTGTTGTGAATTGTATGTGATTAATTTGTTTTGATATGTATAAAGGGCTATTGTTTGTGTAGATGAGTTGTATTCACCATTGTATGTGATTTCACCTAATTTGCTCAATTTGAAGTGGAATTTGTGAGGATTAAGCCTATGTTTTATTTTCAATACAAGGTAATTCATGAATTGTAATTGGATTCACTTTAAAGTTAATTATATTAGGTTGAAGTATTTTTTTATCATGAAATTGTATCAACACTAGAAATTAGACAGCTTAATTTTGTTTCCAAGTATTACGTTAAGTTTAAAGTTATTTAGATTAAATACAAATTTGAATTTTTATTTACTTTAACATGAATTACATAACTTAAATTATTTACATACAAAAAAATTGTAGGCTTGGATTTAATCGGTTTGTCGATCGCCGATTAGATTATTCTAGAGCACAACATATTACAATTGTGTGTAGCTAAGAGGTCTGTGGAACACCGCTTAGCCCTTCGAGAGTACAATAAATTACAAGTTTGGATCTAATCGGTATATGGAATGCCGATTAGCTCCCCCAGAGCACAACAAATTGCAAGTAAACCCTAATCGGTTTAACCGGTCTATGGATCGCCGATTAGATATTCCAGAGTACAAGTAATTGCAAATTATTCCTAATCGGTCTATGGAACGCCAATTAACTTTTCCAAAGCATGATAAACTGCAAGTGTGGAGCTAATCGGTCGGTGGAACGCCGATTAGGTATTCAGGAGCAAAACAAATTGCAAGTGTGGATCTAATCGGTCTGTGGAATGCTAATTAGCTATTCTAGAGCACTTCCAATTGCAAGTTCTTAGCTAATCGGTTTGTGGAATGCCGTTTTTGTAATAACCAAAATTAAATTCTACAATAATAAGGACCTAAGTGTAAAAATAAAAATAAATAAATAAAATTACAAGGGTTTTTGCTAAAAAAGAGTCAAAACCCTATCGTGAACATATTTATTCCTCCGCCGCTGTCAAAGGGAAGAAAGGAACAAAGGCGGTAGAGAGATCTGAGAAGAAGATCAACTCGATCTTTCGGGTTTTTCGTCAGTAAGATTCATCATTTTTATTTATTTAGTCCCACATGTGACCCTAGTATTTGTAATCTTTATTTGAAAGATTAGGAATAGGGTTTTAATTTACTTATTGATTGTAGACATAGTTTTTTTCAGTAGGGATTGGAAGATCTAGAGAGAATATATGGATTTTTGATTCATAGAAATTCTGAAAATCATGAACTAGTTGATGGTAATGGTATAAAACGGAAAAAGAAAACAGGAAATTTCTGGATTTTTAAGTAGAAATCTGAAATCTGGAAATTTCTGAAAAATCAGAAAATCTAGAATTTCTGTAATTTCTGAATTTATGGGATTTCTGGAAATTCTTAATTTCAGTAATTTCTGATTTTCTGATTTTCGGCAATTTCTGAAACATTGCAGTAATTTATGAAATTTTGGGAAATAAATTATGAAATTATAGTAAAAAGCTGTAATTAAGAGATAAGTCAGAAAAATTAGTAAACAATGGAAACATAGGTGATTTTCTGAAATTTGTGCAAAGAAAAGATAGTATAGAAAACTAAATATCTTTTTGTTTGATTATTTTAGAGCAATTTGGGAATACAAAAGAAGTAAAGTCTTTGAGGAGAGCATTTTAGGGCCAAGGTAAGTTCCTTTTGCCTTCTAGTAAATTTTTAAAAAAAACTATAATTTGTATGTATGACGACCTTTATTTTTGTATGCTACTTGGATCAAACTCGAATATTTGACAAATTTTTTATTGGACACATGCTGTATGACTCTCATTTATATTAGACTTTGAACATTTTGAATACTTTTGGCATGAACACCGAAATTATTTGTTTTATTTGGTTTTCAAATGCTTTTGAACAATTAGACTATGATGTGATAGCCGCCAAATGGGGGCAATATTGGAAATTTGACACCCGGCCAATTGAGGTAACATTGGTAATTTGATACCCTCCCAATGGGGATAATTATTGGGATTTCGATACCCAATCAATGGGGGTTATACGTTGACACATTAGATACCTAGCCACAAGAGATAATGTGGACTTAGTTTGATTGCATTTTTGAAAATGGTGTCCTGTTTTGAATCTTTGAACTATTGAATGATTTTACAGCATGTGACCCAAAATTTATAATTTGAAGAGTGTATATATGAGCATGTATGAAATGGTTTTGAAGTGTTTTTATGAAATATATTTACCATTTGTGAGCATGATGCATTGGTATATTAAAAAAAAACTTGTTTGATCCGGCTAGATAGGTTGTTGGTTCTTACTGGGCTAGTCAGCTCACCCCCTCTTCTATTTTTCAGGTTCAGATCAAGAGGTTTAATTATCTAGGAACTTAATAATCTGGTGCAACGTATTTAGTCTTCTGGTGTTAGTGATTTAGTTATCTAATTTGGATTGTAAGAACAATATTTTAATTTTTATTATTGAATTGTTGGGGGCACTTTGTTATTGTTTGGACTTAAGAAAAATTTCTATGGTATATTGAGTAATAAATAAGACTTGTTATTATTATTATTTGGGGATTTTGTATTATGCGAATTATGATTATAACGGGTTTATAGATTTTGTTTGTGCCTTGTATACTTGTGGGGGAAACCCTGTAAGTATGCGGCATTGTCCTGTGCTCGAGCCCAAGTAGGGTTTGTGGCGTGACAGTTTTGATCACACAGATCAATAAAAAAAACCCAAGTATTGAGCTAAACGCTCTTCTACAGACCAATTAGCTCCACACAGGTCAATGGAGCAAAATAGCATTCCACAGAGCGATTAGATACACACTTGTTTTTTGATCTCTTTCGATCTAATCGGTCTGTGGAAGTCCATTTATGTCATGTTCCATGAATCAATATACTAGATTTTTCATTTTGGTCAATATACATTTATTTTTCTTTTAATATTTAAACTATAATTTAAGTCCCTTAATATATATATTTTTATTTTATATTAGCCTATTAAGCAAAGTAATTGCTAAGTAGGTAGCCAAGTGTCATTTTGGTGTCAATTAACTGGACACTAAGATTAAAAAAATAATATAATAAATTAAAAATGGCCATTTTGGGCTTTAGATTAAAGCATATAATTAAATTAATTTTTCTTTTGTGTCATAAAGTAACCACAGCACTGTCAAGCTTTCTTGTCAAGCATCAATGTGACAAGGCATGGAATTAGGTGTACTTCATCGGGGTTGTGTTCGAGCATTTCACGAAAGCAACACCTCATTAGAAAAAAACCATACCTGACCATATTATCCCCTTATACTGAATTTAATTGTTGATACCAATAAGGGCATCATCCTTAACTTCGTTTTGTGCGCGCCTTACAAGCGACGAAATAACAAGTCAATTGGAACACACCTGCCACTTTTCTCTTTTAATTTTGGAAATCCACCGATTTCCTCACCACCATGTCCCTCCCTCACTTGAGCTCTCTACCGTGTCCCTCCCTCATTCCACATCTGTCGTCTCGGTCTTCTTCGCCGGTGATCGCCTCAGTTTCCTCACGTCGAATACCCGGTATTCCGGTAATCATCACTTTCTCCCTAACTCAGCTAATGAAAAACTAAACATCAGCATGTTTTGATTACATTTTTCTAATTTGTTGCGCCCAAAAGGTTGTTTATTTGACAAGATGAATGTTTTAATTTCTAATTCATGTTTGATTTCTAAAATTAAGTAGGGTTCATTGATCAATAGTATATTTGTGGTGTTCCCAAAAATTTGGTAGGGTTACCTAAACAATGTCTTTGGTATATTTTTGTTAATGATTGAAGAATTTATTTAATCATATTTCGCCATGATTGAAATATTTCTTGACAATCTTTATCTTGATTTAGTGGGTTTCAGTCACTTAAATAGAGGAAGAGTTAATGTCTTAAGTATCTTATACACACTATCTTTGAAAGATTGTGGGTCTGCTTTATTGTTTAGGTTCATGAAAGAAATTGAATCTCTATAGATTTCGCCAATCCTGTTTCACATAAATGTTTCAATAGATGAGCCTCATCCTATAAAACACTAATTGTAGATTAAATGTTCCCCAATAATAATTGTTCATTTAACTCCTTCGTCTCAGATAAGTCATTCCGTGTGACCAACTGGTAGAAGTCCTTTGTGTACTCATCTACTGATCTCGTGCCTGCTTCAGAGTATGAAATCGTTGAAATAAGGTCTGGGTGTAGCCAAAGAGGAGGAAGTGCCCTTTCATCTTCTTCTCCATCTAGTCTCAATTAGCGATCTTCGGTTTGCCATGCCTATCTTGTGAACGCCGCAGCTACTCCCACCACGCGGATGCTCAGCCCTTCAACTTGATCGCAACTAGCTTCACCTTCAGACGATCGGGGACCTCCTTATACTCAAATATCCGCTCTACTTCATCCAGCCAATCGATGAAGACTTCAGCATGTAGTGTTCTAGTAAATTCGGGCAACTCCATCGGAAAGCCGAGGTCTCTGTGACACCAAGCAGGATAGTGCTTAACCTGCAAGCGACGACAACCAGTGGATTACCAAGAAAGCAAGCAAGGGGGAGATAAAACAAAGAAGAAAGCCTCTGAAACTTCAAAGAAAATACTTTTATTCAAAACATCATAATGAAAAATCAACCCACAAGCCAAGTTAAATTGCTTTCAAAGACTAGCCTAGAAACCCTATCATCTTATCTAAATTACCAAAATTTGCAAATTATTACTTAAAACTAAAAGGTGTAATACCCTAAATGGTCCCTGTGGTTTACTCAAAATGCCCTTTTAGTCCCTCTATTATTTTTTGTCCGCAGGAGATCCCTCTATTTTTTGTTTTGGGAAAAAAAAGTCCCTCTTTCTAACGTCCGTGAGTTTTTCCGTCAGAATAGCTGATGTGGCTTTTTTTATTAATAAAAAAATAATAAAATATTTCATGAAAATTTTAATCTTTGTTTAAGATATTAAACCACATTTATGATACTAAACAACATAATTAATAGTTAATTAAATAAATCCAAACCTTAATTAACTAAACCATAACCCTATCCCCTCTCTCTCCCTCCCCCGCCGCCCACATCCTTTCCCTCCGCCCCTCTTCCTCCTCTCCCTCGTGTGCGTAGTCAAGTCCCAGAGGCACGGTCTGGAGAAGCACCGAGCCCGGGCGCATGAAGAGGAAGTGTGTCACCGCGGCGCCATAAACGGGTAGCATGGCTTGGGAGGAGCTCAGGGCGGCGTGGATTTCGGAGAGTGGCGTGGTTCTCTTGGGGTTGAGGATTTGGACTTGTAAACCTGCATGCTGGCATGCGCACACTACTTCTCTGAGGTTGAGGATGACGCGCGACATGTTGCGGATGAAGATGGCCATCTTTGGTTTTGGAGAGCAGCAATCCTTTGAAGTTTTATGGCTTGGTTGTAGTTGCATGGAGTTGCCAATCCTTGGTTGACCACTGCTTGGAAGTAGTGGATTCCTCCCTTGCTTCCTGTCAAATTCAATATATATACACATGGGAGAGGAGGGGGAAGAGAGAGGAAGAGGGGGGAGGGAGAGGAGGGGGGCGGCGGGGAAAGAGAGAGAGGAAGGGGGGCAGAGGGAGAGGAGGAGGTGGGCGGCGGGGGAGGGAGAGACAGTGATAGGGTTAGGGTTTAGGGTTTAATTAGTTAGTTATTAATTATGTTATTTAATTAGTTAGCTTTAATAATTTAAAGGGATAAGGGTTTAAGATTTCTATCATTATAAAATTATTATTTTATTCATGAAAAAAGCCACGTAAGCAACTCAGACGGGAAAACTCACAAACGTTAGGCGGAGGGACTTCTTTTTCACAAAATAAAAACTATAGGGATCTCCTGAGGACGAAAAATAATAGAGGGACCAAAAGGGCATTTTCGTTAAACCACAGGAACCATTTGGGGTATTATACCAAACTAAAACTTATCTAAATTTAAAACTCTAAAAAATTAGATAAATCATAAAAATTTGAGATCAAATTGGATTTAAATCCTATCCTAATTTGGCATACAAAGTATTACCAATAATAGAAAAAAAAACACAAAAAAACAAAGATATGACGGGAAAAACGGCAAAATTTGAGGATGAAGGAAAGATCCACCAAGCAAAGCTGGTGGACTCCACATGCGCGTAGAGACGAGCTTTCCGGAATGGGGTTGAATGCGTGAATCCGACATCTGTTGCCAAAGTTGTGGCCAAAAAAATCGAACCGCACCTGAAACCGCCCTAATCATGGAATTGGCTCGATCACTGCCGGTTTTTATATTCACCCGCCAACTCGGCACCATCTGACTCGAGCCTCCTGAATCAATATACCCGATCGCTCAACGTATACTTGTCCCCTATTATCTATGCCCAGATTAAGCATGACTGAGATTTCACTTCATGTATCAAGCAACTACAGATTATGTAATGGCCATTATGAATTCTATGGGCATTATGAATTCCTCGTCATGCCGTTTGGGCTTACCAATGCCCCGGCAGTATTCATGGATATGATGAACCGGGTCTTCCGACAGTAACTAGACCGGTTCGTGGTGGTCTTCATCGATGATATCTTGATCTATTCTCCCAGTCGACAGACACACATGGAGCATCTGAGGATCATACTAGAGACTTTGAGACACCATCAACTTTATGCAAAGTTCTCCAAGTGTGAGTTCTGGCAAGACAGTGTGGCCTTCTTGGGGCATGTTATCAGCGGTGCTGGAGTATCTGTGGACCCCAATAAGATAGAGGCAGTTATCGATTGGAGGAGACCGACCACCGTCAGAGAAATAAGGAGTTTCTTGGGATTAGCCGGCTATTACAGGAGATTTGTTGAAGGTTTTTCCCGTTTGGCGGCACCGTTGACCAGATTAACCAGGAAGGATACCAAGTTTGTTTGGACTGAATCTTGTGAGAAGAGTTTCCTGGAACTGAAACAGAGGTTGGTGTCAGCACCAGTACTTGCTTTACCACAGAGTGGTCAGGGGTATACGGTTTACAATGATGCTTGCAAGAATGGCTTGGGATGTGTTCTGATGCAAGAAGGGATAGTCATTGCCTATGCTTCTTGACAGTTGATGCCTTATGAGGAGAACTATCCCACACACGATCTGGAATTTGCTACGATCGTGTTTGCACTGAAGATCTAGCGATATTTCCTCTATCGCGTGACTTGTGAGATTTACACAGACCACAAGAGCCTAAAGTATATCTTTTCACAAAAGGAGCTGAATATGAGACATCGACGATGGTTGGAATTGATCAAAGACTATGATTTGAGCATACACTACCACTCGGGCAAGGCTAACGTGGTGGCCGATGCACTAAGCAGAAAGTCCAATTATGGGGTCACCGCTTTATTGTCTTCACAACGGCCCTTGTTGGAAGACATGAACAACAACAACAACAACAACAACAACTAAGCCTTAATCCCATACTAGATGGGGTCGGCTATATGAATTCTCTGTTTTCATGTCGCTCTCAAATATGAAATAAAAATAAAATAAAAGAAAATGAAATAAACCGAAATAAAATAAAATAAAATAAAAAATAAAAAATACGTAAATAAATAATAATAACAACAGATAATGTCTATGAGAGATTGGGGTGCTAGAAAGAACACAGTATCCCTACAAACAAAGCTAAGCTAATGAAGGAAAACCTTTTAGCCGACTTATCGGTAATCCTATACTAGGCGGGGTCGGCTATATGAATTCTTTGTCTCCATATCGCTCTGTCAAAAGCAAGATCCTGCTCAATATCTAACATATGTAGGTCCTTAGACACCACCTCTCTCCTTGTAATCCTAGGCCTACCTCTACCCCTCTTCTTACCTTCTACAACTAAACTATCACATTTTTGAACTGGAGCACCTGGGGGTCTCCGGCGTACGTGTCCAAACCATCTTAAATGCCCTTCTCGTATTTTATCTTCAATTGGTGCAACATGCAACTTTTGTCGGATATGTTCATTTCTAATCTTATCCAATCTTGTATAACCACTCTTCCATCATAACATCCTCATTTCGGCCACATTCATCTTATGCATATATTGAACTTTAGTTGCCCAACACTCACTCCCGTATAGCATGGCCGGTCTAACTGCCGTCCTATAAAATTTTCCTTTATTTTGTTAGGCATCTTTTTATCACATAACACCCCGTAACACTTCTCCATTTCAACCATCCATCTTTGATCCTATAGGTTACATCTTCATCTATCATCCCATCATCATGGAAAATGGAACCTAAATACCTAAAATGGTTAACGTTAGGCACTATCACCCCCTAGTTTCACTTCTCATTCATCTCTCCTACTTAGACTAAAATTACAGTGTATATATTCTGTCTGACTTCTACTTAACCTAAAGACTTTACTTTCTAAAGTGTTTCTCCATAATTCTAGCTTTTTATTTACTCCATCTCTAGTCTCATCCACTAGGACAACATCATCGGCAAACAACATACACCATGGGATGTCATCTTGGATATAACTAGTTAATTCATCCATTACTAGGGTAAACAAGTATGGGCTCAAAGCCGATCCCTGATGTAGACCCACTGTTATAGGAAACTCCTCCGTATCGCCTCCTACAGTTCTCACACTTTTAACCGCTCCCTCATACATATCCTTAATAATATTTATATATTTTACATGAATGTTTTTCCTCTCCAATACCGACCAAAGGACTTGTCTTGGTACCCTATCATTTGCTTTCTCTATGTCAATAAAAACCATATGGAGATCCTTCTTCTTTTCTCTGTAGATCTCCATCAAGTTTCTTAATAGGAAAATGACTTCTGTTGTGGTTCTACCTGGCATAAAACCAAATTGGTTCTCTGACACCTTCGTGATATACCTGAGTTGATGCTCTATTACCCTCTTCCAGAGTTTCATCGTATGACTCATTAACTTAATACCACGGTAGTTGGTACAATTTGGAATATCTCCCTTATTCTTATAAATAGGAACCAAAATGCTCTTTCTCTAGTCGTCTGGCATTTTCCCCCCTTTTAGGATAGAGTTGAAGAGTTTGGTTAACCATTATACCCCTACTTCTCCGAGGCACTTCCAAACTTCAATCGGGATACCATTTGGGCCACAAGCTTTTCCAGCCTTCATTTTTCCCAGTGCCTCCTTAACTTCGCTAGGCCTAATCTTACGTGTATAGCTAAAGTTTCTTTCTATCGTTGATGCATAAAAATCCTTAAAGTTATCCTCATGACTTGCATTGAACAAGTGATCAAAGTAGTTTCTCCATCTTTTCTTGATTTCCTTATCTCCTGTCAAGACCTATTGAGACTCATCCTTAATGCACTTGATGTAGTTCAAGTTTTTTCCTTTTTTATCTCTTAGCCTTGCTATCTTGTATACTTCCTTTTCCCCTTCTCGTGTCCCTAACTTTTGGTATAAATCAGCTAGGGATTTACCTCGGGCTTCGCTAACCGCTTTCTTGGCCTCCTTTTTTGCCTTTTTATACTTTTCAAAGACTTCTCCATCCTCAGCTGTGGGTAGTTTCTTATACCAATATCTTTTCTCTTTAATAGCCTTTTGAACCTCTTTATTCCACCACCATGATTCCTGTGGTCGAGGTCCCAGTCCATTAGAGACCCCTAGGAGCTCACTTCTTATTTTCTTAATACGATTCGACATCTCCTTCCATAAGGTGTTTGCATCATCTTTTACATTTGTGCCTCCTTCTTCCCATATTTTATCCTTAAATGCTAATTGGTTGGTTCTTTTTAACGCCCACCATCTAATCCTACTTTGCTTAACCCTCTGTTTTGTTTTTACTGTGCCCTTTTCCTTCACATCCAACACCACCAACCTATGTTGTGTGGTTAATGCTTCTCCAGGTATAACCTTGCAATCTTTACAAATAGATTTATCCCTTCTTCTTGTAACAAGAAAGTCAATTTGGCTACAATTACCCCCGTTCTTAAAGGTAATCAAGTGTGATTCCCTTTTGTTAAAGCAAGTGTTGGTCAACACCAAATCATGAGCCAAAGCAAAATCTAATATAGATATTCCTTCCTCATTCCTGTTGCCATATCCATAACCTCCATGCACTTGCTTGTAGCCATCACTAAGTCTACCTACATGTCCATTAAGATCACCCCCAATAAAAAACTCTTGTTCACTTGGAATCCCTAGAACTACCATATCCAAATCTTCCCAAAACTTGACCTTATCTTCTTCTCCTAAGCCTACTTGAGAGGCATACACACTCACTATGTTAATTATTTTTTTCCCAACACTAGCTTCAAATGTATAATCCTGTCTCCTACCCTTTTCACTTCAACCACTTTGTCCTTCATTTTTGGTTCCATAATTATACCCACACCATTTCTATGTTTATCCCCTCCACAATACCATAATTTATAACCTGTGTTACTAATCTCTCTTGCCTTGTTTCCTATCCACCTAGTCTCTTGCAAACATACTATGTCTATCATCCTCCTTTTTAGAGTGTCAACTAACTCCATAGATTTTTCTGTCAAAGATCCTATATTCCAACTACCAATCCTAATCCTAATCATACTCTCATGGACTAACTTCTTTACTCGCACCCTTCCACTAAGATGCGAGAACCCTTGCTCATTTAACACCACATCCGGGCGCCGATGTGGCGGGACTAACTTCTTTACCCACACCTGTCCATGATGTGGGAACCCTTGCCTATACTCTATCACACCCGGGCGGCGATGTGATGAAACCCCTTGCTCATTTAACACTACATCCGGGTGCCGATGTAGCGCGTGCCTAGGTAAGCACGTTCCAACGGTATATATTAGAGAATCCATATCATAAGAGTGACAAAGTTTTACGCTAGCTGTCAACCTATCGCAATCCTTATCCTTTATCCGGGCTTGGGACCAACTATGCTCGCATAGGCGGATTTTAGAAGACATGAGGAGATTGGAATTAGAGGTTGTACTGCCATAGATGGATGTGAGTTTGGCCAGCTTGCACATACGACCCTCGGTGCTGGGAAGAATCAGAGACGCTCAGATGAAAGATCCAGATCTAGAGAAGATCAGGGGTCAGATGGACCAGGATGCACAGACACAGTTTCGGATTCACAAGGATGGTACTCTCAGATTTGATGAGCGAATCTATGTTCCCAATGTCCCAGAGTTGAATAAGGAAATTCTGGAGGAAGCCCACTACTCGAGCTACGCGATTCATCTCGAAAGCACTAAGATGTACAGAGGATTAAAGGATCACTACTGGTGGAAGGGCATGAAACGGGAGGTCGCTAAGTTTGTGGCACATTGTATCACTTGTCAGATGATAAAGGCGGAACATCAGAAGCCAGCAGGGAAGCTGCAACCGTTGCCGATTCCGATATGGAAGAGGGAGCACATGAACATGGACTTTGTGACCGGATTTCCACGGACTCAGAAGGGGCACGAAGCAGTGTGGGTAATAGTGGACCGTCTGACTAAGTCAGCTCATTTCATACCCCTGAGGACGGGGGCCATGTTAGAGCAGTTAGTGTGGTTGTACATCAACGAGATTGTCAAGCTGCATGGAGCACCAGTGTTTATCACCTCAGATCGTGACACTAGGTTTGTTTCGAGATTCTGGGAGAGTCTACACACAGCCTTGGGCACTCGTCTAGCATTCAGTACAGCTTTTCACCTACAGACGGATGGTCAGCCGGAGAGGACCATATAGATCTTAGAGGATATGTTGAGAGCTTGTGCATTGGATTTCTTTGGTTCGTGGGACAAAAGCCTGAGCCTAGCCGAGTTCGCCTACAACAACAACTATCAGGCAAGTATTCAGATGGCTCCCTATGAGGCACTTTATGGGAGGAAGTATCGAACGCCCATATGTTGGGGAGATGTCAGAGAGAGGAAGCTGGAGGAACCAGATTTCGTCCGACAGACGGAGGAGCAGGCCCTGATGATTAGAGGAAAACTGAAAGTTGCTCAGAGTCGTCAAAAGAGTTATACAGATCTGAAGCGTTCTGAGCTTGAGTTCCAGTTCAGTGATGCAGTGTTCTTGAAAGTGTAACCTATGAAAGGAGTTGTCAGATTTAAAAAGCGTGGAAAGCTTGCTCTACACTATATTAGACCCTTCGAGATCCTGGAGCGGGTAGGAGCTGTGGCTTACAGATTGGCTCTGCCTCCAAACTTGGCGCAAGTTCACGATGTATTTCACTTCTCTATGTTGAAGAAACGTGTTCGAGATCCGTCTCAAGTGATTCCCCAGATTCCAGTGGAAGTCCAAGAGGATATGTCTTATGAGGAACGGCCAATGGAAATCTTAGATCGCAAGGAGCAGCAATTGAGGAACCGGGCCATATCTTTCGTCAAGGTGAAGTGCAACCATCACTCTTATCGGGAAGCAACATGGGAACGTGAGGAAGACATGAAGAAGCGTTACCCGGACTTATTTGCCACTGGATGAGACCTGAGGATATGAATTTTAAATTTCAAGGACAAAATTTTTGTAATGGGGGAGGATTGTGAAATCCAAGATTTCTCTTAATAAAAGGATTTTTTAAAAATTTTGGTGGTTGAATTAATTTTCCCAAAAACATAAATTATTTGAAAAAGGAAGGTTTTATAGTTAAAAACCTTAGTTGGGTTTAGTTATTAAAACCAAGGTCATTTTGGTAATATAGCATGTTTGGAGAACATGAAGGGAACAAGTAAATAAACATCAGTTTATTTAGTTAATTGATTGATTTAATTAAAGGAAATGTCCAAGCTTGGAATTCCTTGGATTTGATTAATGGTGATTACCAAGGGTACTTTGGTAATTAAGCGAGTTTTAGAAACTTGGAAATAAATAAATATATTTTTGGATTAAAGGTTGTGATAATAGATTGGTAAATGATTTAATCTATTAAAGGAAATCCCCAAGTTTAGAATTAATTGGATGTGATTGAAGAAAAAAGGGAATATTTAGTTAAATCCTTAAATTGGAAGTTTTTTTTAGGTTGCCAAGGACCATTCCGTGATTTTGGAAAAATCGAGGACTAATCAGAAAGTTATTTCTCTCTGAGAGAAGGATTGGTTTGAAATAGTAGAAGAATAAGGGACTTGATTGAAATTTTTCCTCTCTCACGACTGGAGGACCTTCATGTAACCTTGAAACAATTAAGGGACCTCTGTGTAATTAGTCAGAGAAAACCATGCAAAGTGCTGCTTATAAAGAATCAAGGGTCGAGAATAAAAGATCTTGAGATCTGGCTTAAGTTCGAGGCATGAGATTTAATCTCAGCCTTGAAACCAATTCAAGGGGTGAGTTGATCATGACCGCACATCTGAGGCCTTCGATCTGATCGTAACCATTCAACCAAAAACCAATCCTGGAATGATCTGAGAAATCCATCTCAGAGGGACGCTTAAGCTCGAGGCACAAGTGAGATTATGGGCCGCTCATCGCCGGACGATCTCAGTCGTCCATCAAACAAAGTAGTAAATGCGAGACCTTATGGAGAAGTGATCCCCGTCCATCTCCATCCAACTGGATCGACCGTCCATCAGAGCAACGGGCTGATCATGAGGCACCACCACCTTCTTCTCCATCGCTGCCAACGCGCGCCGCCGCGAGGGAGAAACCCTGGCTCCCCCGGTTATGGAAACAATCAATTAAGGAAAGAGGGTGATCTCCTCGCATGCTGATCTTCAATCAGGGAGATCGTGATCTCCATTGTTTAAACCTTTGGGATCCCTATATAAACCAGCGTAGAGGAACCTCAGAAGCTCACCAATCGGCGGCGAGACTTTCTCCACCGTGGAAAATTGAGAGGGAGAGAGAGAGGGGGGCCTTTCTCTGACGAGGCCGTAGACAAAGGAACCCAAGGACAGTAAAGACAGGCGCCTGGGAGTTGGTGGTCATCTTCAGGGAAATTTAGGCAACGACGACGAGACTTTCTTGATGGACAGCAACGAATGCCGGTAAGTTCTCTTCTCCTGCCGGTCTTCTGTTCAAGGTCATGCATGCATGTTAGATTAGAGGAACGACGAAGAGGGAGAGGTTCTCTTCTTCTACTTTTTCCAGCTGTCAACGGGGATCAGGAAGGTGGCAAACGCGGGGACCACCGTCCAGGAGTATATCAGAGGGTGCAGTTCATCTTCGGCCGGAGAGGCCGTCTGATGCGCTGAATCCATAAGTATACGGGTCGAATCAAGTAATAAAGTTGACTAATGTCGGGTTGTCGATCCTCAGGGAGAAAGGAAGTACTAGTAGTGGCTATTCATCTATTATCTAGTCGATCAAGATTGGTTGGTGGTGACTAAACCTAAATTCTAAAATTAACAATACAAATTAACAAGCAAATTGACCTTGAAGACAATCAATTGGTGAAGGGGATACTTGGGTTATTGAATCCCCCTTGGATTTTCTTAGAGATGGATAGTGCTATCTATGCTAATTCTTGGTGAATCATTGGCCAAAGGTTCCTAATGTGCTTTCATCCCCTCGCTCGAGGGTGATTACTAAACCTAGTGCCCTTACTGATTATGTTCTAGGGAATTATCCCTTGGAAGAGCTATGGGAATAAGACATCTAAAGGATTCACTCTCCTTAGTACACGGGCTCCCAGCGTACTCATAGCCATTTCTATTGGAGATTGTCTACACATGGGGAGGCGCTCGCATCTTCCCCCATATGGACTATAGAAACCTCTCCGGGCTCTCGCAACGTAGAGGGGTTAATACTACCATACATAACATCCAATAGACCATAATGAATTCAACCAAGCAATTAATATAGAAAAAGCAATATCAATTAAGCATCATCCAAGGGTTCATCAACACCCAAGTATCAAGAAATTAGCTCTCCATCAATGGAGAGCAACAATGCATGCTATTAGAGAAAGAAATCATAAAGTTCATGAGGAAAAACCCTAATCGTGCTCAGTTGGTGGATTCCTTGCTGCTCCTATTACCCCTTCTTCACCTTCTTGAGCTTTTGAATGGGAAGAACTCCTCCAATCCTCTCCTCCTTGGTGGTGGAGAAGATGGTGAAAACTCTCCCCCAAGACTTGATTCCTTGCTCCAAGATGACCCAAAACCCTAATTAAGCTTTGTATTTATACCCCACACTAAGGTTTTGTGTGTATTTTCCGATTTTACCCTTGGTTTGATCAAAATGCAACTGCAGAGTAACGACATACGACCCAGTATACGGACTCCCATACGGGGTCGTATGGCTCTCAGGAGTCCGTATACGGAGTCCTGTCAGTCCGTTTAGGGGTCCGTACAGCTGTGGAGGTTGGATCTGAATTCTCCAGGTCCATATGGGTCCGTATGGGACTCCGTATGGGCTGGTTCTCTTGCTCTGTTTCCCCTGTTTTGGCCCGTATTCTCTTGAAAACGCTTCCCTTCTCCTGGAACCTCCAAAACTGGGCATTTTGAGTACAAGGCTGCCAATACTCCTCCAAAACTTATAGTAATATGCATGAATTTCATATATAAATAATGCTCATTTGAACACTTATCACATATCTCCATACTTAAAGGTTTGCTTGTCCTCAAGCAAAGAAAAGAAATTAACAAAAGAAGATAAGTGTTCAACCTTGGACTCTACACACTATACATGAATTCTAGTCCAAGTGTACCACCTCATTATGTTTTCCTATCTCCACACGAGGGCATAGATTGATCCTGTAACTTTTTCCGATAAAGCCTTAGACAAAGCTTGTTCACTCCACATGTCATGTCCTAAAGTCTTAGCAAGGCAAGCATGCCCTCAATGGACTCTAAAAAGTCCTTGAGGCCCTAAGGTCAAAAGAGTTACTTCCCTATTAGGTGAACAGTGGACAAGTTAAAAAATAATATAGTTTTTTTTTTTTTTTTGAATTGGGTAGGGAATCTTTATTAGATCCGACGTTTCCATGCTAGAGATCAAGGTAGAGTGTAATTCCCCCCTTTTGTAGGGGACCCATGCTGATTAAGCACTCGAACCCTTAGCTACTCAGGTGGTTACAACTTTACCTGTAGATGTTCATGCTAAGTAGTGATTTTTCGAAATGGAGAACACTCTGGTTAGGAGCCAGAACTCCAAACTAGTTCATCACCATAAGCAGCGGAACACTGTCTTTCTTAACTTACACTATGTGCTAAACTATTTTATTTTCATTGTACTTGTCCACTATGTATATTATAAGGGGTTAACAGATTTGAACTAGTTCCATGAAATTTCTTGAAGTCATTGAAAACAATGCTTATCTAGTCAAGTCAAAAGAACATGGCAATGGGTTATCTATTATCCTTCACAATCATAATTGTCACAAGGATGGTCTCTATATGCCCATGGTGTTTCAATTGGAAACATTTCAACTCACAGATGGTGTACTAGAAAAAAAAAATTCATTTCACATTTATCTACCCACAAGGTTATCATGCATATCAAACATAGTGAACAAAAATATCTGCGATGAATGATCTTAATAGCAACCTATCTCCACACTTAAAGATTTGCAATAACCCTAAGAAGAGATAGGTAGCCACCCATCACCACTCTAAACTTCTGCATTGTCCTCAATGCAAGAAAATCAAATTTAGCGCATGTAATTAGTGAAGAAAGGTGAACGATACTCCCCTAAATGTAGTTGCCAAGAATGGTTCGTGTGAGTGGAGGCGTGCTTGGCTCATCGGGGGTTGTGGATCCAAAGTTGAATTCTGCGAAAATAGAGAGGGCATCAATTCCAATAAAATGCAAACAAAGATAATCTACATAACGAGAATAAAGGATAAAATATCAGGGTGATGCTCTTGCTCAGTGTACCATAATGCACGAAAATAAAGAAATAACAAGTTCAAATAACACAGATCCAAATAAAGAAAAATAAAATAGGAAAGTAGTGTCTCAAATGTCCCGCGCGGGCTCATCATCGGCTGGTGCTGAAGGTAGAGGACGTGCAAAGGCGGCATGTCCACGAATGTATAGCGAGAGCTCGGTAAACTGATCCCCCAGCCGTCGCTTCTCCGCTAGAATGGTGTCCTGGACAGCACGGATCTCTGTGATCTGTTCCTCTAGCCTCGTGTATTGGCTTCTGGAAGCAAAGGGGCCACTGGATATGGAGGGCAGTCGTGCAGCAGGCTCGGCCACGTCGGAGTCGTCAGAATCGAACCCCTCCTCATCTGAACTGTCCGAGAGATGGCCGACAAGTGTGTAGCGCCTGCCAGCTCGCCGCACTAGCCCGATCTGAGCAAGGAGCGTCATATCAAGCGGGGAGACTAGCTGCTGGTGCTGCTCTCCCTCCAGATCCGCCTCGAGACCCATGCCAATGATCAGATGTGTAATGTAGGGTCCGCCATGGATGTCGGTGAGTCTAGTGCTCTGCCCCTGATGCGCCAGATAGTCGGCGAGCACATACCCCAAGTGGATCGGGACTCGCTCAATAATGCTGTAGAGAAACAGGCGGTCGGTGATAATGACTACCTCGTAGTTGTCGCTGCGACCTGCGATAGTGCGGCTGATGAGTGCGTGAATGTAGCGGTGCACCGGATCTGTCATAAGGGACGCCTTGTTGTTGTCATGACGCCCTCCTAACTGCACCCAAAAGCTCGCGGAGGAGATGGTGCGCTCGGGGAAAGCGGTAAGCAGCTCGTTGTACTCTCGCGTGTACGTATACTCGCGATCATACAACCCCATGTATAATGCAAACTCAGTGTAGCTCATCGCCTTCTGCCTCCCGAAGAGCTGAAATGTAATAGCTGTGCGGTTCTGCTCTCCCACTGCACTCCTGTCAGCCTCAAAGGTGCTCAGTACCTCCAGAGTCGGGCCGCGGAATAGCTCGTGACTGCGGGAGAAAATCTTGTCCTAGCCGCCAAACGAAATCATCTCCCGGACTCTATTGGCGATACCAAGCTGAGTAAGAGCTCCCCAGTCTATGGTACGGGTCCGACCGAATCGGCGGGAGGAGAGACAGGTGTGTCAGATACAGTGTGTCTCGTCTGTGAAGTGCGGCCCGATTGATAATGATTCGGCCCCCGTTCGGCGCTTCTTCGTTGCTGTTAGCTTCCTCGGCATGTCTGCAAATCAATAAGGGATGTTAGTATTAATGAAGCTCATAGGGCATGGCTAAATTTTGCAAGAAAAAGCCCTAACTGCCCCTATACAGGGTAGTATACGGCCTGTCAGAAGACCGTATACGGGTGACAGGCCCCTATACGAGTCCGTATGGGACCCCGTATGGGGGTCCGTATGGACCTGGCCGCAGGCGCGCCAACGGCCGCGAAGGATCTTAGCCTCATTTTTACATTTTTCGCATCCAAAACATCCTCAAAACCTACTACTATCATCCAATACAAGCATTATAGCAAAAGTAGCACAAAATTTCATCCATTCACAACATTCCTCAATCGAAATCGATTTGATGCAAACCAACGTTTTTAAAACATGTAAAAGATGTAAACAATCAATAGATCGAGTGATTAGCGCTTACCTAGAGACGATTAGGCCTTAATTTGAAGAGGAATGGTCTCCGCGTCACAAAGAGGGGGTGTGGGGTCGTTAGGGCAAGAAGTGAAAATGAAAAATGAGGGTGAAAGGGGGCGTTATTTACAGCGCCCCGCACTCGTACCCTTTTCAGATTCCATACGGACTCCTATACGGGGTCGTATGGAGTCTATAGTGAAGTCTATATGGCCTTATGTCTTCCATATACGAACTGCTGTCAGTCTGTATAGGACCCCGTATACGCCTGGGTTGAGGCTTATACAACCTTTCCAGGGTTCATTCATACCCCTCCCTTTGTACGGCCTGATAAAGATCAACATTCTACCTCTAACAACAACATCCAACATAAGAATAAAGGGAATTGGACAGAAACACATCTTTCATTTATTCCAAACACCACTAACTAGTCAAAAAGAAAAATTGCAAGAGATAGTAGAAGAGAGTTTTAGAACTTGGGTTGCCTCCCAAGAAGCGCTTGTTTAACGTCACTAGCTTAACGTACCTTCATTTTACCTCATGGGGGCTCAAATACCTTGAAGCTTCCATCGGCTCTTCCACTAAAGCATGCATCATGATACAACTTGAGACGATAACCATTTACCTTAAACGACCCTCTATCAGGATGGAGGATCTCTACTGCACCTTGAGGGAAAACATTTGTTACGTCGAAGGGTCCGGACCATCTTGATCTCCGTTTCCCAGGGAATAATTTGAGTCCTGAATTGAATAGTAACACTCTATCTCCTTTAGTGAACCGCTTTTGGCGCTTCAATGTCTGATCATGCCACCTTTTAATCTGCTCTTTATACAACCTTGAATTCTCATATGCCGATAGACGCCATTCTTCAAGCTCATCTAATTGAAATTTCCTTTCTTTCCAGTAAGAGTTGTGTCGAAATTAAGAAACTTCGTTGCCCAGTAGGCTTTGTGCTCGAGTTTAACGGGTAGGTGGCATGACTTACCATAGACCAGCCTGTAAGGGGTATTGCTTATTGGTGCTTTGTAGGCGGTGCGATAGGCCCATAGTGCGTCATCTAATTTATAGGCCCAATCCTTTCTGCTATGCGAAACTGTTTTCTCAAGTATTTTCTTCAATTCGTGGTTCGACACTTCCACTTGGCCACTCGTTTGAGGATGATAGGGGGTAGATGTGCAGTGTACAACGCCATATCTCTTGAGTATCTTAGCGAACTGGGTATTGCAAAAATGTGTCCCCCGGTCACTTATTATGGCTCTAGGCGTTCCAAACCGAGAAAATAATTTCTTCAGGAATTTAAACACTCCTCTGGCATCATTAGTGGCCATAGCTTGTGCTTCAACCCATGGAGACGTAGTCGACTGCCACTAAAATGAATCTAATGCCACGAGAATTTGGGAATGGTCCCATGAAATCTATTCCCCACACGTCAAATACCTCATATACTTGCATTGAACTTTGAGACATTTCATCGCGTTATGATATATTCCCAGATCGCTGATAGTTATCACAAGATTGAGCGTATTTCAGCGCATCTTGGAAAAGCGTTGGCCAGTAAAAACCCGAATTTAGGACCTTTCAAGCTGATTTATTTGCACTGTAATGTCCCCCAGTGGGTCCTGCGTGACAATGCTCTAAAATCTGCAATCCTTACTCTCTTGAGACACATCTCCTTACCACTTGATCTGCACAAACTCGAAATAGATATGGATCATCCCATGTATAGTATTTCAACTCCGCGAAGAACTTCCTTTTTTGTGAATAATCATAGGAAGTAAGGAGGATTCCGGCCACAAGGTAGTTAGCAATATCGGCAAACCGAGGGTTTTCCTTCCCTTCATCGGCAGTATTCAACTCCTCCGGTATTACTTGAAGACTGCACAGGTGTTCATCCGGAAAGTTGTCATTAATGTCTTCCTCGTTCAAACGTTCTCCTCTAGGATTCTCCAACCGAGATAGATGGTCGGCTGCTAAGTTTTCAGCGCCCTTCTTGTCTTTAATTTCTAAGTCAAACTCTTGGAGGAGGAGTATCCAGCGAATCAACCTCTGTTGGGCATCCGGATTGGCTAGTAAGTAACGTAATGCCGAATGATCAGTGTAGACCACCACTTTAGACAATATCAAATAGGGACAGAATTTGTCAAAGGCGAAGACTATTGCAAGCAATTCTTTTTCAGTGGTGGTGTAGTTTGCTTGAGCATCTGTCAAAGTCTTGCTAGCATAATGAATTGGTTGGAAATGTTTGTTCTTCCGTTGTCCCAAAAATGCACCTACAGCATGATCACTTGCATCACACACAAGCTCGAAAGGTAGCTCCCAATATGGAACTGTCATGACTAGCGCTTGTACAAGTTTGTCCTTCAATGTATTAAAGGCATTCAAACATTCTTTGTTGAATTCGAATGGGGCATCCTTTTCCAACAACTTGGTGAGAGGTTTAGCTATTTTGGAGAAATCGTTAATGAATCGCCTATAGAATCCGGCGTGTCCCAAAAAACTCCGAATGGCTTTTACAGAATTTGGTGGTGGTAGTTTTTCAATAGTATCGACCTTCGCTTTATCCACCTCAATCCCTTTATTTGAGATCTTATGTCCCAATACAATTCCGTCTTGAACCATGAAGTGACACTTTTCCCAACTCAGAACCAAGTTGGTTTCTTCGCATCTTCCCAACACTTTGTCTAGGTTCTTAAGACACTGATCGAATGAGTCCCCAAAAACTGAAAAGTCATCCATAAATACCTCCATGATATCCTCCACAAAATCTTATAAAATGGCTAACATGCATCTCTGAAAGGTGGCTGGGGCATTGCAAAGCCCAAAGGGCATACGACGGTAAGCAAACGTACCGTATGGGCAGGTGAACGTAGTCTTCTCTTGGTCCTTCGGGGCGTTGGGAATTTGAAAGTATCCCGAAAAACCATCAAGGAAACAGTAGTGCGAGCGTCTGGCCAGCCTTTCCAACATTTAATCAATGAACGGTAGTGGAAAGTGTCCTTCCTTATAGCATCATTCAGTTTCCTATAGTCAATGCAGACCCTCCATCCGGTAACGGTTCTTGTGGGAATTAGTTCATTCTTGTCATTCGTTACCACAATCACTCCTCCTTTCTTTGGGACTACTTGTACTGGACTAACCCATGCACTGTCTGAAATAGGGTAGATAATCCCCGCATCTAGAAGTTTGATGACCTCTGCTTTTACAACCTCTTGTATATTCGAATTCAGTCTCCTTTGGTGTTGCACTGATGGTCGGTGATTATCTTCCATCAAGATTTTGTGGGTGCAAAAGGATGGATTAATACCCTTGATGTCTGAAACTTTCCATGTAATAGCTCTCTTATGTCTCTTGAGCACCTGTAACAATTTCCCTTTCCGTGAGCTTGCTAAACCTGAAGCAATTATGACTGGGAGCTGCGACCTCATCCAAGAATGCATATTCAAGGTGATCGGGGAGTTCTTTCAATTCAAGCTTCGGGGGTTCTTCTATCGAAGGCTTCAACTTACCCATGCTCTCACCTGTTTTCTCACTCTCCCCTTTTATTTGAAGAACTTGATGATCTTCCCATTGTTGATCTTCAACAAATACACCTAGGCTTGATAAGGTAGTTTCTTCCTCATATGTTGTGGTGTTAAATTGAGTAAAGTCAACTTCACTTAGATGATCGGAACAGTGGTATTGCATTTCATCACAAACCCTTTTTGGAGATGCTTCCCTTGACATGTAAATACACTCTTCACCTCCAAAAAACAAATCTTGCTGCGAATTTCTCAACTGATCTGCTAGCTTTTCCTCGATCCACTGCTCAAGCAGGTCTAATTTGCGTAACATTATATCCTTGAGATTTGCCATGTGATCCCTCGCACAAAAGGTTGCGAGAAAAATTAGTGTTCAAGAGATCAAAAAATTACTAAAACAAAGTAAAAACTCAAAATAAATTACTAAATTAATAAACTCCTAGCTTTCCTAGTAGTCCTAAATCTCCCCGGCAACGGTGCCAAAAACTTGATGCGCTGAATCCGCAAGTATGCGGGTCGAATCAAGTAATAAAGTGGACTAATGTCGGGTTGTCGATCCTCAGGGAGAAAGGAAGTACTAGTAGTGGCTATTCATCTATTATCTAGTCGATCAAGATTGGTTGGTGGTGACTAAACCTAAATTCTAAAATTAACAATACAAATTAACAAGCAAATTGACCTTGAAGACAATCAATTGGTGAAGGGGATACTTGGGTTATTGAATCCCCCTTGGATTTTCTTAGAGATGGATAGTGTTATCTATGCTAATTCTTGGTGAATCATTGGCCAAAGGTTCCTAATGTGCTTTCATCCCCTCGCTCGAGGGTGATTACTAAACCTAGTGCCCTTACTGATTATGTTCTAGGGAACCTATCTCTTGGAAGAACTATGGGAATAAGACATCTAAAGGATTCACTCTCCTTAGTACCCGGGCTCCCGGCGTACTCATAGCCCTTTCTATTGGAGATTGTCTACACATGGGGAGGCCCTCGCATCTTCCCCCATATGGACTATAGAAACCTCTCCGGGCTCTCGCAACGTAGAGGGGTTAATACTACCATACATAACATCCAATAGACCATAATGAATTCAACCAAGCAATTAACATAGAAAAAGTAATATCAATTAAACATCATCCAAGGGTTCATCAACACCCAAGTATCAAGAAATTAGCTCTCCATCAATGGAGAGCAACAATCCATGCTATTAGGGACAGAATCATAATGTTCATGAGGAAAAACCCTAATCGTGCTCCGTTGGTGGATTCCTTGCTGCTCCTATTGCCCCTTGTTATCCTTCTTGAGCTTTTGAATGGGAAGAACTCCTGCAATCCTCTCCTCCGTGGTGGTGGAGAAGATGGTGAAAACTCTCCCCCAAGACTTGATTCCTTGCTCCAAGATGACCCAAAACCCTAATTAAGCTTTGTATTTATACCCCACAATAAGGTTTTGGGTGTATTTTTCGATTTTAACCTTAGTTCGATCAAAACACAGCTGAAGACTTACGACATACAACCCAGTATACGGACTCCCATACGGGGTCGTATGGCTCTCAGGAGTCCGTATACGGAGTCCTGTCAGTCCGCTTAGGGGTCCGTATAGCTGTGGAGGTTGGATCTGAATTCTCCAGGTCCATATGGGTCCGTATGGGACTCCGTATGGGTTGGTTCCCTTGCTCTGTTTCCCCTGTTTTGGCCCGTATTCTCTTGAAAACACTTCCCTTCTCCTGGAACCTCTATTTTCTGCCCTGTTTACAGAAACAAAGCCATTTTGAGTACAAGCGGGCCAATACTCCTCCAAAACTTATAGTAATATGCATGAATTTCATATATAAATAATGCTCATTTGAACACTTATCACCGTCGCGTCGGGAGCGGCCGCGGCTACCCACGCATCGTCGGCGGTCGCCGCAAGAAGCTGGAGCCCCACAGTCGTCGGCGAGGTCCTGCTCGAGAGAAAGAGAAGAGAGAGAAGGGACTGTTAGTTATATAGTTAGTTAGTTAGTTAGTGAATAATTAAACTCTAAGTATTTTAATTATTTGGTTTAATCAAATTAAGTATAATACCAATTGATTTAGTTTAATCAATTTGGTTAGTTTGATCAATCATGTATGGTTGGGTTTAGCTAGCTTGGAGTAGGTTGATTTCATTTAATCAATTAAACATGATTTTGTTCAAACAAGTAAGATTGGTTTGAGTTGATTTTAAAAATTAAACCGATTACCTAATTAGACTTGGGTTCGGGTCTAAATTTAAATTAAAGTGGCTTGATCAAATTAGGTTAGTGATGGATTTGGGCCAAACCTGGAAATTTAATCTAGTTGGGTTCAATCAATTGTGATTCGGCTTGGCTTAGGCAACCTCTAAAACGGTCGAGCCAAATCAAGTAATTAAATCTAATATAATAGATTGGGCCTGGACCTATCTCATAGTCTAGTTGACTAGATCGGATCAACTAAGAAAATAAAAGAAACAAAACAGGTTTGATTAGTTAAGGCTATAAAAGGAAATAAAAGAGAATAAAAGGTAAGTTGAGAGAATGGAACCAAGGACCTCTTAAAGGGAATGGTGGGCCTTAACCACCAGGCCACCTGGGCCTACTTGTATAAATAGTCAGGTATAAGTAATTAAGGGCTGTGACATGGGGAAAGGCCCATTAAGTTGAGCTGGGCCCAATTAAAGCATCTTGCATGGTTAAATAGAAATTATGAGTTGATTGCCGATACTAATTTAAGTTCTATTATCAGGTTGGTGAGATAGAGTTGTGACAAGCGGGATTCTGCTGAATAATCCCGGTCGATTTTATTGAGATAAGCATACTTGCCTCGTACCCACTCTTTGCAGTATTCTTTGGTTTTGTTTATATCATGTTATTGATGTTATTGTCTTTTTGAGACCATACATGCTTCCTTTATTTGTTTGGAATTCTTTTGAGCATGCTTGGTTGTTTCGGGATATTGTTATCCCTACTTTGTTGTTTGGTCTTCCACCCGGATTCAGTAGAGCGTGGGGCCTCCGTTTCGGAAAAGTTCAGGGACGGGACAGCCTGGCATTTCGGCTTGCCATGCCAGAGGGTCGATACTCTGGTTGCCCTGCCTGTTAGTGGGGGTGATTCGCTGGCCGTGCCGACACGTACGAGAGGTGGTGCTACAGAAATGCGATCTGGGACCGCACGACCAGAGGGTCGAGATCTAGCAAGTTGCTTATGATGCTGGCCTGGGGAGATGTCTTGATGAGCTTTCCTTTGGAACTCGTTGCCGAGCTTGAGAGTTGTTGTAGATAGGGGTTGTACCTTTGTGATTGTAGTGGTAGACTCTTAGGATATGTTTTGAGGGGTGTGTCCCCGTTGTTTCGATTTGATTATCATTTTTATTGATATCATGATTTTTGAATCCCGCAAGGGGTACTGTAAAATCCGCATAATTTATGAGTAATTAAAACTTTAATTATTGCCCTAATTATTTTTCAGTTAATTAAGGGCATAGTTGGGAGTTAATTAAATGATTTTGCAAGATATATATATATATATATATATATATATAATATGTGCTGGGGGACACATTAATTAAAGACACAAACTAGTGATGGTAATATATATATATATATATATATATATATATATATATATATATATATATATATATATATATATATATATATATATATATATATATATTATATATATATATAAATAGAAAGAGAAGTTGGCTTAGAGGTGCGTCGGAGGCATGCATGAGTTGATTGAGGTAAGAGATTGAGATATTTAAATAAAAATATATATACACATAGTTAAAGGGGTAATTAAAAGGAGCAAGGGCCACCTGACAATAAGCAAGGAGCGCAGTCAGTATAGGATGCCCATATAAACTTGAAAACAAATTGGATATTTTTACAGATCCACACAAGCTCACACGCAAGCCATTCATCACGTGATTTACCAAAGAATTAGAAAATGCTCACTCGTGGTGTGCGATTTCAGTCTTCCTTCAAAAGATTGCCCAGATTCGAGGCAAGGTGTTGGATCTCGTCCGGTCCACCAGGTGAATCATGGGAAGCGGAGGAAACCCGATAAAGTGGAAAATTCATATGTAGGTGGGAGTCGCCGGAGTTACTGTGCTTAGAGGGAGGGCGGCGTAGCAGCGACTCGTCTAATCACCCCTTTTTCCCTTAAGCCTCGCGACACCAGGTCTCTGACGTTAAGAGGAAAGAAGGCTTCATTCTTTTGAACAACTAAGTGTTCACAGCCCCTTCAGCCACAACGACTACTCTTCGAGGACCAGACCTAGGCCGAGTGGAGGGCAACCAAAGAGCGAGAGAGGAGAGAGTGGTGTTGGTGACGGTGACCCACTTCGCATGGTCACAAACCGCCAGAGTAAAGCACCTGAGGCCAGAGCACAGCTTTCCTCCGTATACCGGCGGCCGTTGAGGACTTGTCTCTGGAGCCCCTAACGCCATTAACTCCCTGGTTAGCACTTCCAGATATCTTGTGGATTAATCACAAGGTCTTTATAGCTTTATATAAATCATATAGAAGCAGAAAGCCAAATGGCCTCTGAGTGCTCCTCTAGCCAGAACCCACTGTTACATGCGCCCTAAACATAGGAGGAGAACCTGTTAAACCTCATTGCTTTCTCCATGTATGATAAGAAGTGAAAACACAAGCCAGTAAATGGCTTTCTCATGAGCACACATGTATGCAAGAGCTTGCATGAGAGGAAATAGTTGTTGAGGATGGATTCAACATGGATGATTGATGGACTGGTGATCCAAATGGGTGTATGATAGGCCTTAATTACATGATGGTAAACATGATATAGTGGATAGTTGATGGAGCATAAATTGATGGGATTGGTTATGACTATACGTAGAGGGAGAAAATGTGAGTAGTTGTATAGATAATGGTTATAGAGAGAGGGAAAGAGCTTTGACTCCAAATGTATAATATATATATAATATATAACTATATGAAGCTATGTGCAGGTGAAGACAGTGGGATAGAGAAAGAGGTATATATATATATATATATATATATATATATATATATATATATATATATATAATATTTAGAGCATCTTTAATTAAATAATACTCACTCTATTAGGGGGACATCTTATATGCATTATTAATGCGAATAAACTCGATCGTGGGTGATTACCTATGCATACATGTATGAGGTATACTGAGAAATAGACTTTGATTACCAGATACTGGTCTAGAGCGTAAAGCCGCGAGCAAAGGGAACACTGGCTGACTCTAGATCTCTGAGAACACAGGTAAGTGCCTTTGGCTCCTTCTTCTTTATCTAGCTGATCACTAATCACATGCTTGTGCGCTTCCAATCATTGGTTGATTTTTTCTTAGTTTGTTGATGCCATTGATACTTATTTGATGCCTTGAAATATCGCTTCTTGATTTCATGCTTGATTGACTCATTGGAGTATTACCCCGTTAATTCCATGCTTGTGCACTGTGTGTGGTTGTATGGTGCTTCTTCTCCATTCAATATGTGTTACTCTTGTGGAATCTTCCGCCCGGATCAGTGGAGCGTGGGGGCTCCTGTGGAGCGTTCGGGGCTGCGAATACCCTGGCATTCTGATCGTTCCATGGCAGGGGGAGGATACTCTTGCCGTCCACCTGTCAGTGGGACGATACACTTGCCGTGTTGACACGTATGAGAGGTAGCGCTACCGATTTCCGACCAAGGGTCGATACCAGCTCAGGCTGACAACTTACCAGGGGATACTTCGAGAATATTATTCGGATTATTACTCTTCCAGGGCTTAAGGCCGTTGTTGTGTTAGGAGTCCCTATCTTTGATAATTCTTTGTGGTAGGGTTGAGACTCCTAGGTGGTTGGCGTGGGGTGCGGCCCCACTTGTTTAGCTTAGTCATGAGATTGATTCGCTTTACTTGCTTATTCTTTCATACATGACTCGTTTATAATCCCTGCGGGGGTACTTACTAGGCTTTCCTTCTAGAAGCTCATACACTTGTTCTCACTCCTTTTCAGATCCCGCGGAGGAGCAGATGTGAGCTGCCGGAGCTGTACGTGGGGCCTTGGGATTGTTGCTGAGGTTGGCTACCTCAAATTCCATTACTATGAGTGAGGACACTTGTGATTTTGTCCATGCGGGCCAGTTATGTACTTGACTTTATAGGGTGCTTGTACGCTTAGGATTTATCTTCTGCTGATATACTCTGACTTTATTTTTATTTTTTTACTATTCCGTTGCATATGTGTTGTTGCTTTATGATTACTTAGGCCTTGTATCCAAGTAGGGCCCGCCTCCGCTTGGTTACTGCCGGTCTGCTCACGTGCTTGAGGCCTGGGATTTTGGGGTCGGGGTGTGACAGATTAAAGTGGTATCAGAGCGCAAGCGGATAGAATGCACCCTAGTTGCCTAAGTGACATTAGTCAGATAGGGTTGATTGAGTGTCAGGTTAGGGTAGACTAGTTTGTTACGGGACGCTACTGATCGTGTGTTATTTGGCAGCTGTCGATATCCGACTCGAAGTCCGACAGTGACAGTTCTCAGGGTCTGGAGGTCGTCAAGGATAACTTCGTACAATCGGAGTCAGAGCATGGAGGGCCAAGACCGGATATGTCACCCGTGGGGTCTGCAACAGGCCCAGGAGTAACAGCTCGACCAAGAGCAGCCGTAGGCCTAGGAGCTGCGACGAGGGTGCCAAATTTACATGAGCTCATACCACTCAAGATTGGACATGCGAGGGGGTTGCACCAGGCGATGGTACGATACATGAAATGGATAGATAGTCACGAGAGTTTCTTGATACGGCACAAATTCATGAACGAGCACAGGCCACAAATGGACGAGCATAGAGCATATATGGACAAGTGCATGCGACGAATGGACGAGGCCCAAAGGAGGAGGCCTCGATTAGTGGGTAATGCACGGGAGTACCGTAGGAGTCTTATGCATGTGTCGGCGGGACGCCCACGCCATCGGGTAGAGAGGTGGTGTAGTGAGGTACCCTTATTGCAGGGGGCCCCACAGCTCGGCACAGTGTACGGCCGAGAGATGCCTCCGCTGCGGAGGCTATGGATACCCTTGGCATGAGTGTCAGGGTGACCCTAGTTGCTGTTTACGTTGCAGCAGCCCCTACCACCTCAAGATGTTTTGTCCCAGGGATGCTCCGGGTCCAAGTATGGATAGGCTGCCACAAGAGCAGGGAAGCCCTCCGTTCGCCCAAGACGAGGAGTACACCCCGGAGACGCCGTAGGGACCAGACTGATTATTTATATGCTGATGTCAGCACTTACCTTAGGTGTTATAGCAGTCCTACAAACTATATATATGTTGTATGAACTGCTTTTGTTGTGAGAAATCGTCTTTTGCTTACTTTGATATCCGTGTTTGAGGAATCTCGCTATGCTTGTGTGGCATGAATGATGACTTTTAAACTCCATCTTATTAATACTTCACAGGCAAGATGAGGCGTGGTGGAGGACGACAGGGACGACCCCGACGAGTCGAAGTACCCCCGCCTCAAGCAGAGGAGGTACTCCCACCTCCTGAGGAGATGGAGGTTGAGCAGGAACAGCTTGCTCAGTCCAATGTCGCAAGGCCCCAAGCGAGAGGTCCAGACTCGAGGGGGGAGGTACCCCCCATCACCATGCTCGAGTTGATGAGGGAGATGCACGACCTCATCAGAGAGCAGAGAAAACAGCAGATGCCACCCCCTACTGCCACACCAGCTGCTCCAGTCGCACCAGCCATCGGTAGGGGTTTACTTGGGGAGATCAGGAGGTCGTTTCCCCAATCGTTTAAGGGAGCTGGTGACCCTGAGGCGGCAGAGCTATGGATCAGGGAACTAAAGAAGGCCTTTGAGTATGTCCAGACGGATGAGGCCGAGAAAGTTAAGACCGCTGCATACCTACTACAGGGCGGCGCTGAAGATTGGTACCTCGGTGAGGTATGGAACAGAAAGAGAGGACCCTTCAAGATATGGGAGGAATTCAAGGCAGCCTTCTATGTGAAATACTTTTCTCAGGGACGCCTAGTGCAGATGGAGCAGCAGTTTACTCATCTTATCCAGGGTGGGACGACGGTGGAGCAGTATGAGGCGAAGTTCAACCGCGTAGCTCGTTTTGTTCCAGACATGGTGCCGACCGAGGCCGTCAGAGTGCGGAGATTTGTGTGGGGCCTCCAGTCGTCACTCAAGAAGATCATATCTGGATTTATGTGCACCAGTTACTTTGAGGTGGTGGCTAGGGCCAAGTACATTGATGCCTCCAGTCAGGGGAATCCATAGGGGCGGCTATAGAAGGAGAAGGAAAAGGACAAGGGCCAGGGAGCCAGCAACAAACATTCATCCGGCAAGAGTGCAGGGCGATCGAGGTCTGAGTACCGATCGCGACCATACAATAGGTCCTCCGGATCATCAGCCGCCTCTAGAGGTAGAGGTTCTTCTGGCAGTGTATCCTAGCCGATCAAATGCTACACATGTGGGGGGCCACAAGAAGGCTCAGTGTCCGAGCATTACCGGGGGTTGCTTCATTTGTGGCAGCCTCGAGCACCAGAGGGCACAGTGCCCACAGGCCCAGACTGGACAGGGGGCAGATGGAGGGGCACAAAACTCACAGAGGTCATCAGGGGCCTCGAGATAGTCTGGCACTCAGGGACAAAGGCAGCAGGGAGGAGATAGGAAGGGGAAGGCAACGCAGCCGCTTTCCTCTAGTTAGCCGCCGACACAGCAGAATCCACTGACCTATGGGCGGTCTATCACCTCACCACCGAGGAGGCGCAGGCATCACCCAGCGTCGTCGCAGGTACTATTGCAGTTAGTTCATTTTATGCATGCACTTTGTTTGATCTGGGTGCTACACATTCGTTTATTTCCGTACTATTTACACGGAAACACTCGCTATCAGTGGTAGAGTTACCGTACCAGCTGAGTGTAGATACCCCAGTAGGGGCGGCCAGATCAGTGAGCAAGATGGCACCCACATGTACCGTGGTGATTGAGGGCAGGGAGCTACCTGCTAATTTACATGTGATGGACCTGAGAGATTATGACGTCATCCTGGGGATGGATTGGCTCTCTTTCTTGTACGCGGTTGTGGATTGCCACAGGAAGAGAGTCTATTTCAGGATGCCCCATGATGAGGAGTTCATCTTCCACAGCAGCAGAGATCACTCATTAGTGAGAGAAATTTCAGCCATCCAGACGCGGAGGCTTCTTGATGATGGGTGTGTAGGGTACCTGGCCTCGATTTCTGAGGTTCAATAGAGGAGTATCCCCGCCATTACAGACGTTCAAGTGGTTAGAGAGTACCTAGATGTGTTCCTTGAGGACTTACCGGGCATATCCCCACAGAGAGAGTTAGAGTTCTCTATTGAGTTGATTCCTAGTATGGCTCCCGTGTCTAGGGCCCCGTACAGGATGGTACCCGCAGAACTGAAGGAGTTGAAGAAGCAGTTGGAGGAACTGTTGGAGAAGGGTTTTATTCGACCGAGTATGTCACCCTAGGGAGCTCCAGTGTTGTTTGTCAAGAAGAAGGATGTGTCCTTGAGGCTATGCATCGATTATAGGGAGCTGAATAAGGTGACAGTCAAGAATAAGTACCCATTGCCAAGGATTGATGATCTTATGGATCAGCTACAGGGGGCGCAGGTATTCTCGAAGATTGATTTGAGATTCGGGTACCACCAGGTGCGGATCAGAGGAGAGGACATCCCGAAGAGTGCCTTTCGGACTAGATATAGGCACTATAAGTTCTTGGTAATACCGTTTGGGCTCACCAATGCCCCGGCTGTTTTCATGGATTTGATGAACCTAGTATTCAGGAGATATTTTGACCGGTTCATAGTTGTCTTCGTTAATGACATACTTATCTATTCCCGTAGACGCCAGGCACACGTAGAACACTTGAGGATAGTGTTGGAAACTCTGAGGTAGCATGAGCTTTATGCTAAGTTCTCCAAGTGTGAGTTCTGGTTGGACAGCGTGGCCTTCTTGGGCCATATTATCAGTGGTGCTGGAGTATCGGTGGATCCCAAGAAGATTGAGGCAGTGGTTGATTGGAGGAGACAGACAACCGTCAGGGAGATACAGAGTTTTATGGGATTAGCCGGGTACTATTGGAGGTTTGAAGGATCAGTTCTGTGGAATGGCATGAAGAAGCAGATCGCAAGATTTGTAGCATGGTGCCTTACCTGTCAGCAAGTGAAGGCAAAGCATCAGAGGCCGGCGGGGAAGTTATAGCCCTTACCCATCCCTGAGTGGAAGAGAGGAAGTGGGAGCATATAAACATGGGCTTTGTGACAGGGCTACCCCGTACTCAGAGGAGACATGAGTCAGTTTGGGTGATAGTGGACCGACTGACTAAGTCAACACATTTTATACCTTTGAGGATAGGCACTACATTGGAGCAACTAGCTTGGTTGTACATCGATGAGGTTGTCCGACTACACAGAGTACCGGTGTCGATCACCTCAGATGGTGACACCAGATTTACTTCGAGATTTTGGGAGAGCTTGCACGAAGCCTTGGGCACCCGTCTAGCATTTAGTACAGCTTTCCATCCTCAGAGAGACGGCCAGTCAAAGAGGACCATTCAGATCTTAGAGGACATGTTGAGGGCATGTGCCTTGGACTTCACGGATGCGTGGGACAAGCGTCTACGCTTGTCAGAGTTCTACAACAACAGCTATCAGGTGAACATCTAGATGGCACCTTATGAGGCACTATATGGAAGGAAATGCCGATTACCGATCTGTTGGGGGGAGGTAGGCGAGCGGAAGCTCGAGGAACCGGACTTCATTAAACGGACAGAGGAGCATGTCAGGATGATCTGGGAGAGGCTGAGGATTTCTCAGAGCCGTCAGAAGAGTTATGTTGATCGGAAACGCTCTCAGGTAGAGTTCCAGGTTGGTGATGCAGTGTTCTTGAGATTGCACCTATGAAGGGAGTCATGAGGTTTGAGAATCGTGGGAAGCTCGCCCCATGCTACATTGGGCCCTTCGAGATCAGGGAGCGGGTAGAAGCTATGGCCTACAGAATGGCTTTACCCCTGGACTTAGCCCAGGTCCATAATGTGTTCCACATCTCCATACTGAGGAGATACTTCGGTGATCACTCTCACGTGATCCAGCATATCCCGGTATAGATTCATGAGGATATGTCCTACGAGGAGCAACAGGTGGAGATATTCGGTCATGAGGAACGGCGGTTGAGGAACAGGGTGATTCCCTTCATCAAGGTAAGATGGAGCAATCACTCGGAACGAGAGGCAACCTGAGAACGGGAGGAGGAGATGAGGAAATGTTACCCCGAATTATTTAACACCGAATGATATGGGTTGGGAAAAATTTGGAGGACGAAATTTTTGTAATGGGGGAGGATTATAAAATCCGCACAATTTATGGAGCAATTAAAACTTAAATTATGGCCGTAATTATTTTTCAGTTAATTAAGGGCACAGTTGGGAGTTAATTAGATGATTGGACATGATATATATATATATATATATATATATATATATATATATATATATATATATATATACACACGGTTTGAATGAGTGAGGTATAAGAGATTGATAATGTATATTATAGTATATATAAGATATTATATAATATAATATCAGATGATATGTTATTATATATATATATATATATATATATATATATATATATATATATATATATATATATATATTACACAGGCTTAGTTGGGACATTCATGATTAGATGGAAATTTTATCCACATATATATAATATGGGCAGGGGGACACATTAATTAAAGACACAAACTAGTGATGGTAATATATATATATATATAGAAAGAGAAGTTGGCTGAGAAGTGCGTGGGAGGCATGAGTTGATTGAGGTGAGAGATTGAGATATTTATATAAAAATATATATACACATAGTTCAAGGGGTAATTAAAAGGAGCAAGGGCCACCTAACAATAAGCATGGAGCGCAGTTAGTATAGGATGCCCATGTAAACTTGAAAACAAATTGGATATTTTTACAGATTAACACAAGCTCACGCACGAGCCATTCATCACGTGATTTACCAAAGAATTAGAGAATGCTCACTAGTGGTGTGCGCTATCAGCCATCCATCAGAAGATTGCCCAGATTCGAGGCAAGGTGTTGGATATCGTCCGGTCCACCAGGTGAATCATAAGATGCGGAGAAAACCCGAAAAGTGGAAAAGTCATACATACGGTAGTCGTCGCCGGAGTTACTGTGCTCAGAGGGAAGGTGGCGTAGTAGCGACTCATCTAATCACCCCTTTTCCCTCAAACCTCGCGACACCAGGTCTCTGACGTTAAAGAGGAGAGGCAGGCTTCATTCTTTTGAACAACTAAGTGTTCACAGTCCCTTCAGCCACAACCACCACTCTTCGAAGACCAGGCTTAGGCCGAGTGGAGGGCAACCAGAGAGAGAGAGAGAGAGGAGAGAGTGGTGTTGGTGACAGTGACCCACTTTGCACGGTCGTAAACCGCCAGAGTAAAGCACCTGAGGCCAGAGCATAGCTTTCCTCCGTATACCGGCGGCCGTTGAGGACTTATCTCCGAAGCCCCCAACGCCATTAACTCCCTGGTGAGCACTTCCAGATATCCTGTTGATTAATCACAAGGTCTTTATAGCTTTATATAAGTCATATAGAAGCAGAGAGCCAAATGGCCTCTTGGTGCTCCTCTGGCCAGAACCTAGTGTCACATGCGCCCTAAATATAGGAGGAGAACCTGTTAAACCTCATTGCTTTCTCCATGTATGATAAGAAGTGAAAACACAAGCCAGTAAATGGCTTTCTCATGAGCACACATGCATGCATGAGCTTGCATGAGAGGAAGTAGTTGTTGAGGATGGATTCAACATGGATGATTGATGGACTGGTGATCTAAATGGGTGTATGATAGGCCTTAATTACATGATGGTAAACATGAGATAGTGGATAGTTGATGGAGCATAAATTGATGGGATTGGTTATGACTATACGTAGAGGGAGAAAATGTGAGTAGTTGTATGGGATAATGAAAAGGAAAGAGGTTTGACTCCATATGTATAATATATATATATATATATATATATATATATATATATATATATATATATATATATATATATATATATATATATATAATATAACTATATGAAGCTATGTGCAGGTGAAGACAGTGGGAAAGAGAAAGAGGTATATATATATAGAATATTTAGAACATCTTTAATTAAATATCACTCACTCTATTAGGGGGACATCTTATATGTATTATTAATGCGAATAAACCCAATCGTGGGTGATTACCTATGCATACATGTATGAGGGGTATTGAGAAATAGACTTTGATTACCAAATATCGGTCTAGAGCGTAAAGCCGCAAGCAAAGGGAACACCGACTGACTCTAGATCTCTGAGAACACAGGTAAGTGCCTTTGGCTCCTTCTTCTTTATCATGCTGATCACTAATCACATGCTTGTGCGCTTCCAATCACTGGTTGATCGTTTCTTAGTTTGTTGATGTCATTGATACCTATTTGATGCCTTGGAATATCGCTTCTTGATTTCATGCTTAATTGACTCATTGGAGTATTACCCTGTTCATTCCATCTTGTGCACGTGTGTGTGGTTGTATGGTGTTTCTTCTCCATTCAATATGTGTTACTCTTGTGAAATCTTCCGCCCGGATCAGTGGAGCATGGGGGCTCTTGTGGAGCGTTCGGGGTTGCGGACACCCTGGCGTTCTGATGGTTCAATGTCTGGGGAGGATTCGGATTATTACTCTTCCAAGGCTTAAGGCCATTGTTGTGTTAGGAGTCCCTATCTTTGATAATTCTTTGTGGTAGGGTTGAGACTCCTAGGTGGTTGTTGGCGTTGGGTGCGGCCCCACTTGTTTAGCTTAGTCTTGAGATTGATTCGCTTTACTTGCTTATTCTTTTATACATGACTCGTTTATAATCCCTGCGGGGGTACTTACTGGGCTTTCCTTCTGGAAGCTCATACACTTGTTCTCACTCCTTTTCAGATTTCGCGGAGGAGTAGACGTGAGCTACCGGAGCTGTACGTGGGGGCCTAGGGATTGTTGCTAAGGTTGGCTACCTCAAATTTCATTACTATGAGTGAGGACACTTGTAATTTGGTCCATGCGGGCTAGTTATATACTTGACATTATAGGGTATCTGTACCCTTAGGATTTATCTTCCGCTGATATACTCTGACTTTATATTTATGTTTTTACTATTCCGCTGCATATGTGTTGTTGCTTTATGATCACTTCGGCCTTGTATCTGAGTAGGGCCACCCTCCGCTTCTATAAGGCCGGTCTGCTCACGTGCCCGAGGCCTAGGATTTTGGGGTCGGGGCGTGACAGGTACTTACTGAGATTTCCATTCGAAAGCTCACGTACTTGTCTTTCTTTTTCAGATCCTGAGGAGTATGAGTCTTGAGCTCGGTAGCTGATCCAGGGTCGGGGTATTTTGCTGAGGTTCGAGGATCTCTTTCTATTTCTTTGTGTGAGAGACTTTATAGGACCCGTTTAGGGCCTGGCTTTTGTAGGGCATTTGGGACCCACTTATTTTATTTTATTTCCGCTGTGACTTTTTAATTAAGTTATCTGAGATATTTATTTTGAACTTATGTTATCTGCTGTTACTTACTGAGGCCTTGTAGCCGGGTGAGGTGCACCTTACTTGGTTACGGCCAGTCTGCTCAAGTGCTCGAGGTCCCGGAATCCGGGTCAGGGCGTGACAAAATGCTCTTCCGATCAAACGCTTGATGAAAATAGCGCGATGCAGAAATCCAGCTTCACTAGCCCCCGTGTGCTCGCATAGGTGGCCGTACGAGTTCTCATAACCTTCCAGAGTGCTATGCGGCTCCACCCACATGAGCCCGTACGGGGCGTATTTGGTCTCGATATTCATGATTTTTCAGCCAAGATCAGACCAACACGGACCCAATACGACTCATGAACTTCTCTATCATTGTAAAGCCTATAAATACCTGAGAAATTAGGGTTTAGAGGCATCTTTGGACAATCCCCTTTGGGGGCTACTCCTTAGGTTGTCATCACCATCTCTCCCACACACCATCAACTAGGGCATCAAGCTTCATCGACAAGGCTTCTCGGCGGCGAGGTTTGGAGGAGGATTTGTTGTACGAATAGTAGAGAGAACATCGGAGGAAAGTTTATTTGTTATTATATTGATGTTTTCTTTTTTATTTGCATTAGATTTGTATTCCTCTTTAATGGAGAACTAATCTTTTAGGTATTTGGGCATTGTTGAACCCTTGTGTCTATGTGTGAACTTTGATTTACTTGTTATGGATTTCTATATTTGAAAGAAAGTTTCAATATTTTGAGAACCTACTGGATGTAATGTATGGTATTGATGTTCTATGTTGCCAAAGCTCTGAGTGGCAATCTAGATCTATAAGGGCATAGAAAATTAACGCTCCCTCCATATACATATAGATCTACTTCAATAGGTGGGGGCTGTGAATACACCGAGAGATACGGCGTTTAGGTGAGAGACTCCTTTGGATGTATTATTCGATGTATGTTCCCTAGAACGCTAATGCAATGATGATATTAGGTTAGTAACTCTCCTCGACGGAGGGTGTGAAAGCATTGTAGGAATTTTTGGTCCATAAACTAGCAATCATCATATAGGAATCCATACATATCATTATCCACAAGAACCCGAGGGGGATACCTTGCCCGGATACCTCTTCTCCTTATTGATTGCCCTCGCAACTTCATCACATCCCATTTTATCTTACTTTCTAGAGTTAGTAATTTAGATTAGATTTAACCTTCACCAATCTTTGTTTAGACTAGATGATAGACGATCAATTAGTACTAGTATCTCGGTCCTTGTGGGTTTAACATCCGACTTCCATAGTCCACTTTACTACATGATATGACCCGTGCACTTGCTGTATAAGCATAAGCATTAGGCTCACATCACCATACGTCTAACTCATTCAGTTGAAGTTTTTCTCTTTTCTCCCGCATGGTCCAAATCTAAATTTAGGAACTTGGTGGCCCACTAAGCTTAATGCTCCAATTCAACTAGTAAGTTGCATGCTTTACTATAGACTAATCGATAGGGAATGCTCCCAATCGAGGTTTTGTATGTTGTCCTGTATGCCTAGAGTGTGTCGTCCAATCTCTCTGACCAATCTCGTCTATTGTGTTGAACTGTCTTCTCCAAAATTCATTTCATTTCTCGATTTGATACTTTGACCTGGCCACTTGTCCGTGGATGATATAGAGTAGCGACCTTGTGTGTTACCCCGTATTTTTTAGGATCTTTTTAAATTGGGTGTTGCAAAAGTGCGTCCCTCAATCACTAATGATTACTCCTAGTGGGGTGAATCGAAAGAATAGCTTTTTGAGAAATTTGACTACCACCCTAGCATCATTTGTTAGCAATACTTGTGCTTCTACCTAATTTGATACATAATCTACTGCCACTAAGATGTACTTAATTTAATTGGAGTTGGGAAAAGGCCCCATAAAATCAATTCACTAGACATCAAACACCTCACATTGTTAGATTGTGTTCTGACTCATCTCATCGTGCTTGGAAATGTTCCCTATCCTTGGCCATTTATCACATTCCTGTACAAATTTGTATGTCTTGGAATATTGTTGGCCAAAAGAATCCTGATGCCATAATATTTTCTACTGTTTGATTTGCACTAAAGTGTCCTCTAGTTGGTCCGGTGTGACAATGTCTAACAATTTCCCTGCGTTCCTGACGAGTTACACACCGCCACACTACTTGGTCTGCGCAGATCGTGTACAAGTATGGATCCTCCCACAAGTAATGTCTCAGGTCTGAGAAAAACTTCTTTATTTCCTGGTTTGCCAACCCTTTTAGGAGCACTCTTCCTAGTAAGTAGTTTGTGAAATCCACAAACTATGGGATCTCATCTTTTTTCACTTCCTCTACTAGATAGAGTTGCTCATCAGGAAATGCATCATCAACTTCCCCCTTATCAGCCTTGGCTTGGACAGAGCCCTCCAGTCGAGAAATGTAGTCAGCTACTACATCCTTAGGCCCTTGTTTATCTTTGATTTCAAGATCAAATTCTTGCAATAACAACACCAAACGAATTAAGCGTGGTTTAGCGTCTGACTTATTTAATAAATACCTCAGTATAGCATGGTTAGTGTAAACCATGACTTTTCATAAACTAAATAAGGGCAAAATTTATCGAACACATAAATCACTATCAACAACTTTTTCTCTGTTGTGGTGTAGTTCTCCTACGCAACGGTCAATGTTTTGCTGGCATAATAGATGGGTCGGAAGTACTTGTCCCATCTTTGCCGTAAAACTGCTCGAACTGCGAAATCACTCACAGCGCATATTAGTTCAAAAGGTAAACTCCATTCTGGGGAAACCATAATTGGAGCATTCACTAACCTGTCCTTCAAGACATTAAAGGCTTCCATGCATTTATTAGTAAAATCAAAGGGTGTGCCTTTTCTAGCAATTTAGTTAAAGGTTTCATGATATTTGCAAAATCCTTAATGAATCGTTGGTAGAAGCCGACATTTTCTAGAAAGCTTCTAATAGCCTTGATTGAGAAAGGTGTTCAATAGTTTCAATTTTTGCCCTATCTACCTCTATCCCATGTCAAGAAATTCTATGTCCTAAGCCTATGCCTTCTTGAACCATGTGACGCTTCTCCTAGCTTAAGACTAAGTTTGTTTCTTCACAACATTGTAACACTTTCTCTAAGTTACGGAGGCACATATCAAAAGAATCCCCAAAAATAAAAAATCATCCATGACAACCTCCATGATATCCTCTATAAACCCATCAAAGATTGATATGATGCAACGTTGAAAAGTCGCAGGTGCATTACAAAAACCAAAAGGCATTTGACGAGAAGCAAACGTACCATATGGGCATGTGAATGTGGTCTTCTCTTGATCCTTAAGGACGATGGGAATTTGTAAATATCCTGACATCCCATCCAGGAAGCATTAGTACATGTGGCCTGATAATCACTCCAACATTTGATCGTTGAAAGGTAGTGAAAAGTGGTCCTTGCATGTGGCATCATTGAGCTTCCGGTAGTCGATGCACACCCTCCATCAAGTGACGGTCCTTTTTGAGATCAGCTCATTCTTGTCATTTTGTACCACTATCATGCCACCTTTCTGTGGCACTACTTTGACCGGGCTTACCCAGGTGTTGTCGTAAATGGGGTAAATTACTCCAGCGTCCAACAACTTTTTCACCTCTGCTTTCATCACTTCCTTCATGTTGGGGTTCAATCTACATTGGGGTTGCACCTTGGTCTTGTAGAACACCTACATAAGAATCTTGTGTGTACAGAACGATGGATTCATCCCCCGAATATCCGCTATCTTCTATGCAATGACTTTCTTATGCCTCCTTAGCATTGCTAATAGCTTCTCCTTCTGTTCGGCTTCTAGATTGGAGGTGATAATGACCGAGAGTTTAGCATCTTTTTCCAGGAAGACATATTCGAGATGAGCTGGTAGGTGTTTCAGTTCAAATCTAGGGGTTCCTCGGTAGAAGGTTTCAGTTTTGCCAGGTTTCATTGTTGAGTTCTTCACATGGGTAGGTTTCTTCTCAAGTTCCCTCAACTGCCTCATCAGCGTACTCTCTTGTTTCTCTATCCTCCCATTGCTTAAAGTCCACACCCATGTCTTATTGGGGTTCCTGAATTTCCGTATCCCTCTCGATTGCATCCTCTGAACTCAATGAGATAAACATAACTTGCTCCAAGGGTGGTGTCTCACAGGCTACAAGTAAGGGTACAAGATCTGTTTCATTCGAGATCACAAGCGTATGAACATGTCTAAGCTCATCTTGTACTTGCAAAGCTCTTCCTAGCTCCAAATCCAATTCCTTGATCTCTTGTGTTTTCCTAAAATGGTTTCATTACAATGAATGTAACACTATAGAAGATCTTCTAGTGTTGATTCTCTATAATATGATGCACCAAACTGATGGTAGTTAGAAAAGAAAGAAAAGAAATGATTGATCCTATAAGGTAGTCAGATAGAAAGAGTGGAAGCTATGAAGGTAAAGAAAGAAAATAGGATGGATGGAATAGCAAAAGCCTAATGTTCCTAGAACGATGATCCCCTGCAATGGCGCTAAAAGCTTGATGTGTGCTTACCCGCAAGTGCACGGGGTCGCTCAAGTAGTAATGTACCCCGAGGGTAGGGTAGTTGAATCCACAAAGATCAGTAGAACTAGTACTAATCTAACTTCTTCTATCTAGACTAAATATATGTAGTGGTTATCTAATCCTAACTAAGTGATCTAAAGGAAAAAAAAAACTAGACCAAAGTGAACAATTGGTAAATCTAGGATTTCATCAATCAAGAGCACATTGCACCTCGGATCTGTATCCCCCTAGGAATCCCTTGCTCGACTCAATTCCTAAAACAAGCTATCTAACTAATGTATTCTTGGACCGTGAGAAACCCTAAATTAGTTTGACCACGATCTCTCGTGCAGTCAAACGTTAGTCCCATACTGCAACTTCGTCGTACGACTGCATTATCATTATTAATAGGTTTTGTGGTTCCCACTATTTGGTTTTCCCCTAATCCGAAAATTGCAACACCATACACCCGATGTCTCGGCGTGCACTTGCCCCATATTATCTATGCCTAGTTCTAGCTTGACCGAGATTTATCTTCATGCATCAATCAACTACAAATTATGCGACCGGCGCTTTCACACTAACAAATCACTAGCATTAAGCATGCATAGACAATCCACAAGAATAATAAAAAAGAAAAGCCTATATTAAAGAAAGGAAAGAGTCACAAGTTCATCCTAGATTTCAAGGACCCAAGACACCACATAAGGTTTAGCCTCTCATGCTATGGAAATACATCGCAAAAGCTAATAAAGAAGACATGATAAAAGAATCTGAATTACTCCCCGGATCGATATCTCCGACACCTTCAATCTCCCTTCAAAACCCTATCCATCAATAGAGGAATCGCCAAAAGTCAATCCGCCAAAAGTCCCCCCGCAAGTTAGATCTGACAGCCTTTTATAAGCCTCAATCACATGCTACACATGTCATGTTTGGATAATCTCCATGTGTGCAGTCTATGTTTATCTTATGGAATTTCATAGATTTTGAAATGACGCGATTTGGATAATCTCTAGGTGTACACGACCTGTACATGGGTAGTACACACCCGTGTCAATCTTCTACACGTCCGTGTTGCGGTGTGGATGTCTCTGTAAAGTGCTTTTCAACTCTTTTTTCTCTGAATCATCCCGATTTTCACTTCTTTTGCCTCATGTGCCTCTTTTCCTGTTTAATCATACAAAATACCAATAGAGCACCAAAGTAGAGGAATATATGCAAAAATGTATGTTAAGTGCATACAAATATAGTATGAAAATATGTATAATTATGCACTCATCAATCATGCACACAAATAGGGTGTAAGCATGCTTATTAGCTTCTTAATCCTTAGTTACTATTTAACTTCCTATATTACAAGTTTAAAGGAATATGAATACTTTTTATTTCAAATATCTGTCTTATTTTCTTAGGGGCAGAAGTTGTTCCATACCACCATGGAATCCTACTATCCTAGTGTAGTTATATTATGGCCTTCATTGAACTCACATGGTAGATGCCAAACCTATTCAAACTTCTTTGCCCATTAGTTTAGCTCCAACCTTGCAATTGGGTTCCTCACTTCCTAATCCAATAGAATATCATGTTGTTGTTAGGAGTCTTCAATATTTGTGACTTACTAGATTGGATATCTCTTTCGTTGTAAATAAGTATCACAGTTCATGCATCAACCCTCCACCGAGCATTAGGTTCTTTTCAAGTGCCTCTTACAGTATTTATACGGGACTTTAAATGATGGTATTCTTCTTCAATGTAAGTCCCCTCTTTCTTTTCATGCTTTCTCTGATGTGGACTGGCTTGGATGATTTTACTTCCACTAGTGCGTACATTATTTATTTTGGATGAAATCCTATTTTAGTCATTCAAAGAAACAAGACACTGTTGCAAAGTCTTCTACTAAGGCCCAATATCGATGGTAGCGGCTACTGCAGCTAAACTTATTTGGGTATGTTATCCACTTATTGAACTTGGTTTTATTTTGTCTCACTCTCCGGTTATATATTATGATGGGGGTACTAAATCTTCAAACTTTCTTTTTTCCCCCTTATTATTTCTTCATATTCCTTAATACTTATCCTAAGTCCTCATTATTTCTTTCTTTTCTGTCTAATACCTCTACTGGCCTTTCATATATTCTTAACAAGTAACTAATATGTTATCTCACCACGATATTTAATATGTACCTTACTATGTATTCTGTTATCTCAAATAGGATTTCTCATTAATACATTATGATAATCAATAATTCTCCTAGTATGGAACCACCTCTAATACATATTCATCAATCTGTATAATACATCCTTAATCTACATATTTATATTTCATAAAGGCTTCTCTGTTAACGACTTATGACTTAATCATTTTATCCTCTAAAGCTGAAATTATCATACTGTAATGCAATGTACATGCTGAAATTATCATACCTTCTAGCTCTAACTTATTATGATCCAACTCGACCACCTCTGTATCTACTCCCACTAGGTCCCGCTTCATTTGCACCAACTATGTAATTTCCACTCACCTGTAGAGTGGTCCTGTCTTGAGCCTGATGAACACTCCTAATATCAAGTAAAATTCATGACTTGTGGGTTATAGGCCCACCATGATTCCGCTATGCATTTCTAATGGCATATAATCAACTTCAAACAAGGGATTGCGCGTATACAACCACACTTTCATTCTTTCTCTGGTAAACAATGAAAATTTAACTTTGTTAATCGATATCATAAATAATGTATATAGCTGACCTCTTAAAACCCTATCTTCATACTGAGTTCTAGATCGGTTCGATCTATCATACTCTCATCCTATGGCTCTAAGCATATCAATCTGACTAACTTAAACTCTAGAATCATCAATTTAAGTTATGGAACCAAAAGATATTTGCCATACAAATACCCTTCAATATGAGCCCTAACTTGTCTCTCTGATACCACTTAATGTAACGCCATGTCCCTGCAGCTCACACTGGTTGACTAACTCCTAGACAGACCCGTTGCACTAGCACACTCTGATTTGTTCAAACATTATCATCTAGAATCTGAAGTCCTAATAGCTGAAAGATCTGAATATTTATATCAAAACTAAAATCTAAAAATTCATGAGTACTACATCCTCTCCTGAAAAATTTATTTGCATACAAAAACATCAAAATATCACCAAAGTCATATAATCTATTTATACACAGGACTCCCTCTAAACCATTGCTCAGAGTCTTTACAATCCCTAACTCATGTTGTATAATCTGCTACTAACACCTCGAGGTCTAGCTATGCTAGCTGAGGTTGTACATGAAATCTATGAAGAGATGGAGTAATGAGCTTAAATAAGCTCAGTAAGAGAAACTTTTACCCATAGGGGTTATCATACTGAAAATACACATTTCTGAAATCTGTATATTATATAAACAAAACATGCTAATTCTGCATGTATAATTTGTTGGTCAAGAATATACACGAATATGGATAAATATATGATTCTGATAATAGTTGAATCTAGATACCAAGCCATTCAAGTTGAAACCTCGATGTAAAATATGAGAAAACATGACATTATTTCATCTAATGCATACAAGGTTGTCAATAATAAATGCTCAGTCAAGTATGCACCTAACCTCATCAACATATGTCATACCGTTGTAAATTTATAGGTGTTATTTCTCTATTTTTTTTGTTTATTTGTTTAGTTTTTTAGCTGAGGTATGTTGTCGGCCAGCTTTCTATGATATACAGACGAACACAAAGGGCAGAACACCTAGTACCATACTCCCAAAAAGCATGGGTAGGGGGTTTTGATGAAATTATTGTTTTACTTTTTAATCACCCCTCCCAAATGGGTACCAAATGTGGTCCCAATGGCCTGTTGTAAGAGCTTCTACACCGAGCCCTAATATACCCATATGTACCTGTCGATAAGGTGCATACTAGACTCTGTATCCCTATCCCCATGCTTTAGGATCATCTATTTACTATTGCTATATTGTTTCTATATTTGCTATGAATGTTGTAATCTATATGATGTATGTACCCTCTATACAGGGTTTATCTGTCTTATGTATACTATAATCAATACATAACAATCATAGGCAACAGGGAAATCATGCTAGGAAAATCACTATAGTAAGGTCTGAGCATGCCCTAACTAGGGACAATCAAATGTTAAATATTGAAATTATGATGTAAAAATGTTCATAAAACTTTTAGAAAACTTTTTGCTTTTGAAAACATTTGAAAACCTGGAGTTCATCCAACTTCTACTCACTTGTGTTTTTCTAACTATACTAGCTACCTGGCCCTTGGATTAGGTCTTGGATTTACTTCTCATACCCTAAACAGAATCATTAACAAACAATTCCATACCTTGATTGGTTTAGAAATGCTCTCCGACCCTTACATGACCTATTTATATGCATATGCTTCCAATTGATAACAGCTAGGTTCTCTCGAGCCCTTTTTGGCTTCTAAACATCTCCATTCGGCTTTACCTCAATGTTATATGTGTATATAGTGCTAAAATATTATTTTTAAGGCATCTATACTATGAAAAAACTATAATGATTCCTCATTTTCATAGCCTTAATCCTTTAAGGCTCAATAGTATTTAATTTGACCATTTTACCCTCTTTTGGGGGTTTCCTTCGATTATTTTTTTCAACTCTTTTGACCTCCATCTCTTTTCTATATCTCAAGTCAGGTCTCTTGACTTATCCTCTACTGGTGCTATATATTTGTACTGTTTAAGGATTCTAAATTCCTAGAAAAATCGAGTTGTTACATAAAGTGGGCTTTTATATTCCAAAGCCCACTTCTGCCACTTCGGTGATTAAAAAAAAAACGAAGTGAGCCTATACCAAAATCATATAAGTGTTGCAGTAGAGGAAGTAACATGACAAATAAACAATTGAAGTGAGGGGAAGTCAGGCCACTTCAGTGACTTCCCTCCACTTTCAATGTAATGAATGCCCCCTCTCACAAAAAGGGACAAGGCAATTGAAGTTTTTGTGGAGGCTTTAAGTAATAAGGTGTTGAAGCTCAAAGGGGAGCTCACAACTTATAAAGTAGAAATGGCTAGTGGTGTTGTCATGGTGTAATTATTGGTATAGAGATATAGGGGTATCAAAAGATCTAAACAATTTTTATGGGGCTTAGAACAATACTTCAGGGTGGTAAGTATTACTAATAAAGGCTTAAGGTATGCTATGACTTAGTGGTGTCATTGGTGTGATCAAGTGAAACAAGGCTCCAACACCACTAGCAATAGGGAGGTGTTCCAAAGAAATGTGCAATAACAATTCTATCTGGATTATGCTAATGATGAAACATATTTCAAGCTTCATTAGTTTGCTCAAAAGGCTCCGGATATGATTACATCTTGGATTTTAATGAGTTAATGCTTGAAATCTCATATTTGAGTAAGGAGGCTTTCATCCACAGTAAAGATGGATTTAAGCCCAATCTAAAATAAGTTTAACCATTATAGCTGTCACACCCCGACCCGAATCTCAGGCCTCGAGCACGTGCACAAATCGGCCGTAACCAAATAGAGGCGCACCTCACTCGGGTATAAGGCCTAGGTTAATAAGAACATACCAAAGATAATAAAAACATAACCCAAATAACATGAATAAAATCCAAAGTAATACAGCGGAAATAAAAATAAGGGTTCAGTCACCCTACATAAGTCAAGGCCCTACAAGGGTCCTATGAATAAATCTCACACACAAAAAAAAACATGAGGTCCTCGAACGTCTGCAAAGATATCCCGATCCCTCGCGCAACTCCAGAGTACGAGTCGGCTACTCCTCAGTATCTAAAAGTGAATAAAACAAGTGTATGAGCTTTCAGAATAAAAGGCCAATAAGTACCCCCTTAGGGATCACAATGAAGTCATGTAATATCAAAAGATAAGCTAACAACAAGCAAATCAAAGAAACATGACCAAACAATCAAGTAGGGACCATGCCCCGCACCATCAATCATCTTGGAGTCTCACACTTACCACACGACTAGCAACGGTACGCATATCTACAATCTCAAGCTCTAGAAGAGAATTCCAAGGAAAACTAAGCAAGCATCCTCCGGTCAGCACCATAAGCCTCGGCTGAAAACGACCCTCCCGTCGTGAGTCGGTAGCGCCACCTCTCGTATGTGTCAACGCGGTCAGCGAATCGACCCCACTGACGAGCTGGATAACCAGAGTATCCTCCCTCTAGTATGGAAAGCCAGAACGCCAGGGTGTCCTCGGCCCTAGACGTTCCGTAACGGAGCCCCCACGCTTCACTGATCCGAGCAGAAGAACAGAACTTAGCTAGCACACACTTACCCGGCTAGCGCACAAGTACACATGTGCCCATGGTCAAGTGCCGATCAACATGTGGGCATGCTTGGTGAGCATTCAACAACAGATAGTGAATTGACACACTCCTATCCGGACGGAGCACAGGCTTACGTATTTCCACGGCCACATGTCAATCAACGGACGGTCATGTTTAGTAAGCACTATCTCAAACATATCAACCATACACATATAATATGGAAACAGTCCTACAAGACAGATATCTACTATGTGTATGCAATCGACAAAGAGATCATCGAAATAATCAAGAAGGCATGCTAGAACATTGCAAACAACAAAGCCAATAAAAACTCAAAACTAGGTAGGAACTAGGTAAGAGTAACTTACCATAAACACTCCGTAGAGTGTGAACTAAGCAGAAGTAACTTACCTCTATCAACGATGTCTGGAATCACACAGGACGCCCTCCTGACGCGTCTCTTCATCAAAATATGATAATGGAGCCTATATCAGTAACGGTAATATCTCATAAATTCTACATGTCTAGATGCACATGTATGTCCCACTAATGGTTATAGCCTAATCAAACGAATAATCAAACGAATCCATCTAACTTATTGAATATGGCTAGACCTAGCCTCACTTCTATTCAAACATGAGTTCATTATTAATTGTCTGAACTCAACCAAAGAGTTATAATACTCTAGTGGTTTGGGCTTCCTATGATAATTGTGGGTTCTTGGGTTCAAATCCATCACCTACCATTTTTATCTCTTTTTTTTATTATTATTAGCCTGATTCAAACTTTTTTAGACCCAACCTGTTTTCACTTGACCAAGTCTAATTCCCCAATTGGTTGAACCCAATCCATTATCTTATTAACTAAGTCTACCTATTTAACTTGACTCGATCCAACCCGTTAGCCCTTTAATTTGGTCTATCAACCTATTTAATATTGATTAGACTTAACCCAACGTATATGAATTTGAGTTCCTCTCTATTGACTGAACCCAACTTGATTAAGCTCAGCCCAACTCAATTGAAGTTGATTAGACCAGACCCAAACTATTTGAATTGGATCGAACTTAACTTAATTCCTTTGTAGTTGGTTAACCTAAGCATATTCAATCAATTGATTAAACCCATCCGATTTACATTTGGTCCACTCAATTGATTCCAACTCGACTACAACTAACCAGTTAATATTTGGTTTCTACTTAACAAATTATCCGACTTGATCCGACCCGAAAATCTGGACCTCTTCTTCTCCGTCTGGATGGAGGTTCATCGGAGAAGGGCGGCGCTCCGGCCGAACTCCCTTCTCCGGCACCCACCATGATTTAATTATTCTCATCATTTATAAAAACATGCACACTTACAGACAGAGAGGTCACTCCCTCGTCAGCAGCACAACTGTAGGATAACAACTGTTCTCAAAGATGAGAATGCTCACCGGATAGGGGCCGCATTCCCGGAGATGCCTTGGCGATGTAGTAGCTCCGCCGTCCTTCGCATCTTAGCCCCTCGCTCCTGCATGTTTGGAGACCGCACAAGGCGAGTCTTCGCTTCATTTCGCCCCTTCCGCTCAACCTCCTTTCCTCTGTCTTTCTGTCCCTCGATAATGGTGGCAGTGGTGCTAATCGTTATGGATTGCTAGGGTTCGAGTGCTAGTTGTCTTCCTATAAGGCTCGCAATAACCAAGGTTTTGAAGGAATGTGGCGCTAATGGAGGTCATCACGGCTCTACTTTATTGGTTGATGACCAGAGATCGCGCGAGACTGTTAGAGAAGACGGCCCTGATTGTGGTGACGTGCTCTGGTAGAAGAGAGGCTGGTATCTCGCATCAGAATACACCCAGATGCACGGTGAAGATCGAGTGCATGGAAATCGTCAGTGGGTGGCTCGTTATAGTGCCTCGTATTTGGATCGCTTATTGAATGAACGGCTAAGATCATATCACAGCAAGCGGTTAGATCAGCTTACTTTGCCTCGAACTTAACCGAGAGCCTACGATGGGTCGTTGCGATTTGTCCCTTACAATGAGAGGCTTTGATGAGATCTATCAACTCGAACTAAAACTAAATTCCTAATTGACGTCTTAGATTATATCCTGGTATGATGAGAATGAGTGGCTTGGATTATATCCCTTCCCTCGAACTTACTCGCCCATCTGAGATCGACGGCCCAGATTAAATACATCCACTGAGAGTAGATAAGAGGTCGAGATTAAATCTCGTGCTGAGAACATAAAACATATCAACGAATAAGCGGCCGGGATTTGCTCGCACCGTAGGGACACATGCACTATCGTCTTGAAGATTATAATAGACGGTCGGATTCAAGCCTCACAATCAACACACTCTCAGATTCTTTAATCAAGGATGTATATTTTTTTCTAATACAACTCCTACATGAGTCTTTTCACGTAACTTTGCAATTAACCCCTTGATCTTTTCCAGGTTACATGTAGGTCCTCGCTTGTGAGAGGAGCACAATTTCAATCAAGTCCACGAACTTTTTTGAAATTACAAATAAGTCCCTGGCAACCCCAATTAACCCTAATTAGGGTTTTTACCAATTGAATCCCACTTTTCACATATAATCCAATTAGTTTCAAATATGGAGAGTTTCTTTAAATAAATTAAAGAGAAAATATGAAACTTTTATTCCCAATAAAATTTCAACATAACCCAACCTTGGGGACTTTTATTTATTAATCTAATAATTAAGGAAAATAACAAGAAAATTTTATTTCCTTAAAATTTCCGGATTTTACAATAGCGTTTACGACCTTGCTCAAGATCATGTGAGTGGGATATGATCCTTGAATGAGTATGAGAAGAATTTCATAAAGTTAGACTCTCACAAACCTAGAAGAAATGAAAGGTGAAAAAAGGACCATACTTTACATATGGATTGTACTGAAAAAGCCACTTAGTGGAAAGAGAAATAATCAAAAGGGAAAGAAATCAATGATGCCAAAAAGGAGCCACTAAAGTGGTTCTTGTGTGAGGGACCGAATATTGAGAGGGATTGCCCCAAATGTAACAAGCTCACTTTAATGGAGCATCTAGATGATGAAGGCAAGAAAAGGGATGCAAAACTTGGTTCACTACATCTCCTTTGTCCATCATAGCAAAGAGAACCCATAGTCCCAAAGGGAACATGTTCTTGGAAGCTCTTGAAGAACTTTGAATGCACTTGTGGATACTAGGCCATCAAATCTCTTTATATCTGAAGAAGTTGCTAGGAGGCTTGGCCTCAAGAGTGAGTGAGGCAATCAGAGGATCATAATTGTAAATTCCAGAAAGATCCTAATTTTTAGTATTGCTCAAGACATGGAGGTGTATATTACACTACAAGAAATGTTACATTTACTCACGAAAATTTAAGCGTGACTTAAATTTCATATATAGTTAGATTTAGATTTATGCATGAGTATTAAAGTAATCAATAGTCATGGTTATTTTATATGTGACTATAGAGGGTTTTTTAGTCATGGATTTTTTTTACAGTAACTATAGGTTATATATTAAAGTCACACTTAGATTTATGCGTTAGTATTAAAGTAATCTATAATCACAGTTATTTTATATGTGACTATAGAGGTTTTTTCAGTCACGGATTTTTTTTACTGTGATTATAGGTTATTTATTATAGTCACGCTAAGATTCATGCGTGAGTATTAAAGTAATTTATAGTCAAGGTTATTTTATATGTGACTGTAGAGGTTTTTTTTTGTCACGAATTTTTTTTGTACTGTAACTAAAGGTTAGATATTATAGTCAAGTTTAGATTCGTGCATGAGTATTAAATTAATCTATAGTCACAGTTAATTTTATATGTGACTCTAGAGATTTTTTAGTCACAATTTTTTTTTATCGTGACCATAGTTATAGTTATTATATTTGTAATATAATTCAAATAAAAAATTCTATTTTATTTTCTTCAAATATTTTTTACTTAAAAAAGTCATATTTTAAACATAATTATCATTTTTACTGACAAAAATGATAATTATGGGAATAACTCTTTATTTTAAAAAATAATTTATAAATAAATATTAGTTAATATTACTCAACAAACAAGTAAAGAAATTTATAGGGAGTAAAATTTTCAGGGATTAAAATATAAAAACACAAAAAAAAACCTATAAGTATTTAACAATAGAATTTCACTTATTTTTAGGGAGTAAAAGATAAAAACACACAAAAAAATGTAACGCCCCGAATTTTCTAAGTAAATAAATCCAAAAATTCTCGATAATTAATGAGATTAATTAGCATGGAAAATAAATTAATTATTTTAAAGCCCAATTAAAGGAAAATCGATGATTAATAAATTTAAATCCAGCCTCGCAACTAATGGGCCTAGGGAAGGCCTTATTGGACCAGGCCGCTTACACTTGGAATAGTTGGAGGTGGATGGTTAAGATAACCTCAGTTAATTAATTGGGAGATTTCGTAAGAGTTAATTAATCAAGATTAATTAAGTAGTGGAACCAGACAAATGTTAGAGTTCCGATAAAGTAAACTTGACGAATCAAAAACCCGATATTCGCGGACTTGGTCTGACAAGAGACAGACCCCGTGATGTTACAGTGCACCCGTGCTACTAGAATCATTGGCTCGGGATTTCTGGATCTGGGTCTATGAATTATTAAAAAAATAATATTAATTAAAGGGCGATGGGACATAAAGTGGAGAAAGATAAATTAAAATAATTAGGAGGTTTAGAAGATAAATTAAATTAATCTAAAGTGTTAAGATAAGTTAAAGTATTGATTTATATAATAAAATATAATATTATAAGTATATACACATATATGATCAGACTGAACTTAGGTTTTAGAAATTGAAATTGATTTAATTGATTATTAGACTCAATCGTTCTCTCACTTCCTTCTTCTCCCTCGCCTCGACTCTCGACCCTCTTGCCCGCGCCCCTACACACGCCGGGCGTCCAACCGCCAGTGCGGCCCTGCTCCTCGGCCAGCCCCCTTGTCAGCCTGATAGCCACTGGCCAAGCGTGTTGCAAGGAAAAAGAGGAGAGGAAGAATTCACAGGAAGAGCTGGAGAAGAGAGGAATAGAGAGGGAAGATGAGATCCAAGAGGGGGGTGAATTCCATTCAAGATTCAAAAGTGAGAGTTATGTTCCCTCTCTGTTACAATATATGAAGACCAGCTAATAAGATTCTACGGCTGGGATTAGCACACACACAAAAGTAACTAGATCTACGGATACGAATTGTTGAGGTGAACAAAAGCGGGTCTTTCTCCACCAGGTCACAAAGGAGATGGGTAGCTGCTTTGACGTGTTCTGGACCACTATAGATTCTCTACATATCAGTACTCCCCTCCCAAATTCCCTTGTCCTCAAGGGAAACCGGGAAACCTCAATTGCATTTCATTTGCAAATTCCCATGTCGCCTCAGTAGGAGAGAAACCTTCCCAATGGATCAGCCATTGAGTGGCAGCAACATTCCCTCTTTTGATGAATCTTCTGTCCAGAACTGCAATTGGCTTTAGAACTGAAGTTGGTAATGCTGAAGGTGGCATTGCTGCAGGTGTCGAAGCATCGCTGAGGACCTTCTTGAGTAATGAGACATGAAACACATTGTGAATTGTTGAAGAGGGTGGAAGCTCTAGTTTAAAAGCCACTCTCCCAATTTTATCAGCAATTTTGAAGGGCCCATAATATTTAGCAGCTAATTTGTGAACCTCCCTGGCGACAACTGAGTTCTGCAGATGTGGCTGTAATTTCAGGTATACCATGTCCCCTACTTCAAAGTTTCTGTCTGTGCGATGTTTATTGGCTTGTTTTTCCATCCTCTGCTGGGCCTTAATCAACTGCTGCTTGAGTAATTGTATAACTGCTTCTCTGTCTTGTAGGATTTCGTCCACAAAAAGAGTGTTGGAACTCCTAAGAAGGTATGGGAGATGCATTGGTGGGGGTATACCATACAAAGCCTGAAAAGGGGTCATGTGGGTGGAAGTATGATAGCATGTATTATACCAAAATTCTGCCAAAGACAACCATGAGTACCAGCTTCTAGGGAGATTGCCAGTCATGCATCTTAAGTAACATTCCAAGCATCTATTTACTACTTCTGATTGGCCATCCGTTTGTGGATGATAGGCTGAAGAATGTTTGAGTTCTACTCCCTGGACCTTGAAGAATTCCTTCCAGAAATGACTCATAAAAACTGGGTCTCTGTCACTGACAATAGATGAGGGAAACCCATGCAGCTTGTACACATGATCCAGATATTGTTGAGCCACAGAAGCTGCAGTGTAAGGGTGAGACAAGCCTATGAAGTGTGCATATTTAGTCAGCCTGTCCACTACAACCAGGATTACATCCTTCCCCTTTGATTTGGGTAACCCTTCAATAAAATCCATAGTGACATCAGAAAAGATAGATTGTGGTACAGGTAGAGGTTGTAAGAGACCTGGGAAAGCTACATTTTCTGTTTTATAAAGTTGACAGACTTCACAACTCTTGATGAATGCTTGCACATCTTTCTAGAGGCCTTTCCAGTAGAATACTGTTCTTATTCTCTAATAAGTTGCATGAATACCTGAGTGTCCTCCTATGGCACTGCTATGGAAATTCTGCAGTAGTTGCTTCCTCAGCTCTGGTTTGTATCCGATCACCAACTTACCTTTCCTGAACAGTTGGTCATGTACCCAAGTATAATTCTTGTGTATGCCTCCTTGCTGCAAGCTATTGATTATGCCTTGTAATTTTACATCCCGTGCCTATGACTCCTTAATTTGATCTATCAAATCAGAGGCTATAACAGAGATAACATGTAAACTCACTTCAGGAGATTGTAGCCTGGATAGAGTATCAGCAGCGGCATTACTCTTACCTGATTTGTACTGGATCTCATAGTCAAGAGACATTAGTTTGGACAGCCAGGTGTACTGGCTAGGGGTAGTCACCTTTTGCTCCAGAAGGTACTTCAGGGGTTGATGATCAGTTCTGATAATGAAGTGGCTTCCCATCAAGTACTGTTCCCATTTTTTTACTGCAAATAGGATGGCAAACATTTCTCTTTCATAGATAGGTAGCAGTTGATGTCTTGGGGACAACATTTTACTGATATAAGCTATGGGGTGGCCTCCTTGCATTAAAATTGCCCCTATGCCCACATTGGATGCATCAGTCTCGATTATGAATTCTTGATCAAAACTTGGTAATGCCAGTACAGGAGATGTGGTTAATGCTTGTTTAATTGCCTCAAATGTCTTCTGAGATGATTCATTCCATTGATAACTGCTAGATTTCTTCAACAGCTTATATAAGGGGTCTGACAACAGAGCATAATTCCTTATAAATCTTCTATAATAACCAACCAGGCCTAAGAAACCCCTGAGCTGCTTAACGGTGGTAGGGATTGGCCAATCTTGGACTGCCTGGACCTTCTTTGGGTCAGTAGTTACACCTTCCTTGCTTATGACATGGCCCAAGTACTCTACAGATTTTTCGGCAAAGCTGCATTTACTTAACTTGGCATACAAGGTGTTTCTCTGTAATAGTTGAAGTACTTGACGCAAGTGGTCTGCATGCTTTACCAAGGAGGAACTGTAAATCAAAATGTCGTCAAAGAACACCAAAACAAATCTTCTTAAGAAGGGTTTAAAGACTTCATTCATAAGACTCTGGAAGGTGGAGGGGGCATTGGTGAGGCCGAAGGGCATAACCTTGAACTCATAGTGGCCTGCATGTGTTCGGAAGGCTGTTTTTGGGATATCTCTTGGATGCATCCTGATTTGGTGATAACCAGATCTTAAGTCTAGTTTAGAGAAGACTGTAGCCCCATGCAACTCATCTAATAGCTCCTCAATGATAGGAATTGCGAATTTGTCCTTTATAGTCAAACTGTTGAGGCTTCTGTAATCAATACAAAGTCTCCATGTATTATCCTTCTTCCTTACCAACACAACTGGAGAAGAGTAAGGAGACTGGCTATTTTGTATTATCCCTGCTTCCAACAGCTCCTGAGTTAGATTCTCAATGATATCCTTTTGGATTACCCCATATCTGTATGGTCTTGTGCAGACTGGTTTTCCCCCTTCCTTGAGAATGATTTTGTGATCATGTGATCTATGAGGTGGAAGGCCTTTTGGCTCTGAGAATACTCCAGAATTGTCTTTTAGAATTTCTGTAATGTCAGCGGGCAAGGTATTACTCCTAGTTGCCAGATTCTCACTGAAACTAGCTGGTACTTGTTGTATATTCATTATGGTAATGGCATAACATTGATTAGATGATAACTGTGAGTTCTTGTCTAGCAACAATTTCTGCATCTTGTCTCCCTTGATCCACTGTATTCGATTGTCCATTTCTCCCTTGAGAATATATTCTTGATCTTCTTGCTTGAATTTCATCTGAAGCTGTTTGAAGTTCCAGTTAATGTCCCCTAACTCAGTTAGCCACTGAATTGCCCAATACCATATCATAGTTGTCTAGGGGTAAGATCAGGAATTCAGCTCTGAATTTATATCCTTGCACCTTCCAAACCAGCTCCTTGCATTTGTCCTTGCATATTAGAACATTACCATTTGCTACTGCTACCTTCAATTCAACAACTGGCTCTAATTTGCAGCCCAATTGCTTAGCCACCCTGCAATCTAGGAAATTATGAGTACTTCCCGTATCTATTAGCAAGGACAACACCTTGGTTCCAACAGATCCCTTAACTCTCATTGTTTGATAATTGCAGATTCCTGTTATGGCATGATATGACAATAGAGGTGTGTCAGCTGCCTCCAGTTCCTGTTTCCCTTCTTGATCTACAATCACCTCTTCAACAGGCTCTTCAACAGGCTCCTCTATCGACTCAACTGTTTCCTCTACAGTTAGCATGAAAATTTGCTTCCTTTTACAATTATATCCAGGAGTAAATCTTTCTTCACACCAAAAACATAACCCTTTCTTCCTTCTCTCATCTATCTCCTTGCTAGACAATCTCTTACTCTGATTAACGAAATTACCCCCATTGCTAGCTGTTGTGTTCTTATCTGATCTGGCTACAAGTGCAGAATTGCTGGAACTGGTGATTGATCTGGTAATTGCCTTAGCAGGCTGTGACATGCTTCTATCATTTCTGAAATTAATTCCTGCCTCATTCCTGCCCTTACTTTGCCACAACAAATCTTGTACCTTGGCCATCGCATACGCATTTTGAAGAGTTGTAGGATTGAAAAGTCTAACAGACATCTCTACTTCTTCTCTTAGTCCCCCCCCAAGAAATGACTAACAGCCTGAGCTTCACTCAAATCAGTTTTACTCATCAGCATGTCAAATTGATCAAGGTATAGTTGCAAGTTGTCATTCTGCTTCAGTTTTTTTAATTCAGAAACAGGATCTAGGAAACACTGTTCCCCAAACCTGGCTGTAACAGCCATTACAAAATCATTCCAAGGAACTATTCTCCCCTTCTCCTTAGTGCTCAGGAAGGCCTTGAACCAATGAAGAGCCTTGCCATCAAGATGTATAGAAGCCATTTTTACCTTGTTAATCTCTGCAGTACGATCAATCTCAAAGAATTGATCCACTCTATAACGCCAATCATGTAAATCAGTACCATCAAACCTAGGAAACTCCAACCTAGCATAATGATTTGTATTTGAACTAGGTGTTCCATTCATGGTGTTCGAACCAGGACCCAAGATCCCATCTCCTCTACCATCTACTGGGGCTTGAGCTTGAGATGCTACCTAAGTATTCTGAAGAGCGATTCCAGTTATCAACAGCTTCAGCTCTTCCATGGCCTTCTGGTTCTCCTCACGAACTTCTTGGATTGCCCTTGAATGCTTTTCGTCTGCCTCCTTAATCAACAACTCAAGATCCTTCAAATCTTGTTTCTTACTGTTGTTCGCCATTGCCAGAGTCGAGCTCTGATACCAGTGTTGCAAGGAAAAAGAGGAGAGGAAGAATTCACAGGAAGAGCTGGAGAAGAGAGGAATAGAGAGGAATAGAGAGGGAAGATGAGATCCAAGAGAGGGGTGAATTCCATTCAAGATTCAAAAGTGAGAGTTCTGTTCCCCTCTGTTACAATATATGAAGACCAGCTAATAAGACTCTACGGCTGGGATTAGCACACACACAAAAGTAACTAGATCTATGGAAACAAATTGTTGAGGTGAACAAAACCGGGTCTTTCTCCACCAGGTCACAAAGGAGATGGGTAGCTGCTGTGACGTGTTCCGGGACCACTATAGATTCTCTACATATCGCCACAAGCACTGGCTGCCTTCAGCGCCCACTTCCCCACAACTCCCTCGCCGCCCCTCGCCTCTCCTCGGCGTGGTTGTAATGCGACTCCACTCCGGGCGAGGGACCTGGCGGCCCCACCGCTGAAGCTCCCCGCCTCGACAGCCTCCTTGCGCCCACCCCTGTGCCACATCCGCCTCGCCTTTCTCCGGGCCCCTACCTGCCGGCTCCAAATTGCCCTGCCAAGTGTCACCCGCCAGAGCCCCTCGCGTGCCACTTTCTCCGTCCGGCCCGACCATCACCAACCGATGAGCAGAGTTCCAACTCCGTCTACCCTCTTCTTCCTCCTCCGACGACCTCTTAACAATTTGTGAGGTGGAGATTGGGGTAAAACCCTACCTTGATCGATGGTGTAATCTACGAACACAACTAGAACTTTTCATTGACGAGGAGATGAATGGAGAGTACATGGGGAAGTGGATTTCATGATTTGGGCTAAATTGGGGTTGTGTCCTGAAGATTAGTAAAATGATTAGTATTAATGATGCCATGGACTATTTGTTTGATGAAGTTAACGTTATATGATTAGTATGTTAATTATGGTGATTGGTTGTATAATTTTCGGGGCCCTATAAATAGGGGAGGTACCGCCGAATTTTCATGAAAATTCTATAGTATAAATGCCCTATTAGTGTTCATGTAAACATGCTTAAGTGTGATTAGTTTCCACGATTATCATGCTTAAGTGTCACATGCTTTAGAGTGATTAATCTTGCTAATTAAGCATGCTTAGGGACATCCTAGGACTTTTGAAGGCATGTAATGCTCGTTAAGTAGGAAATCATGATCTTATGAGTTTAATGTTTTTAATGTGCTCCTTTGAACTTAAATAGGAGTCTTAGTTAAGAATACGATTTATGTATTCTTAAATCTTAGTATTCTAAAGCTATAGTACTAAGTTATGAAAAATACGAACTTTGTATTTACTTAGTACTGTTATTGATTCTAGGAAAGGGTAAGGGTCCCGCGGAAGCTTCAGCAGGACCAAGCAAGACCTAGGAGCGTGCGAAGGACTTAAGGTGAGGGGACTTTGCCGTAAATATAGATTTTATTCTTACATTTATCATGATTTCGGTTTCTCGTATTCTTATGAGTTTTATATCGATTTGTGGATGCCGATGGATTTTATCGCTATAGTTACATAGTGATTTCATGCTTGTTAAATTGATTAAATATTAAAGAGCATGAGAAATGATAAAGGAAACCCTAAGGGGTAGATAAAAATTATTTCATGTATCATAGGCTGCACCTTAGTTAGTTATGTATGGGGGACCCAACAGGGGCTCAGGATAGAGCCCAGATATTTAAGTAGATGAGACCGGGTTAAGGAAGGGGATTTGTTTTCACTCGTTTTTCTTAAAACAAAAAAATGTTTGCTAAAGTCGTTCTTTTTATAAAAACCCCCTTCCTGTCTCTTGTGAGAGCCCGTATCGGATACGAGATGTACGCTTGACGTACACATGTAGATGTATGCCTCTGGTCGTCAAGTGCTGAGTTCATGTAGATGTATGCCTCTGTTCCCGAACATCAGGATCATATAGATGTATGCCTCTGTTCCTTGATGGTAGTTGGAGTCCTTACGGAGACATTTTAACTAGGGGTGCACGCTTGTATGATACGAGGTCATCGCATATACATGTTTACTATATGCTTGATATGATATGAGATTGCTTGTGTGATTTCTTCGGATTTCTGATCGTGTTAGCATATTTATCAGGATTTAAGATAATTGTGCTAACCCTCATTATTTATACTTACATTTTTTTTATACTAGTATTTTAGTACAGCTCTGTCGAGAGACAGGTATGTATAATACCTAACGGAGTAGTCCTTACTCACTGAGATTGTATAGCTCAGCCCTTTTTTATTATGTTTTTATATTGTAGGATCTAGATATGGATTTGGATAGTAGCTTGTATCTCGAGTAGGGATCGAAGTCTAGCTGGCTCTGGCGTACCTATCTTATGTTTAGACTTGATGTGTTGTACTAGACATTAATTATGTTTGTCTTCCACTGTATTTGGGGTTGTAGTTGCCCAGACTTTATATGTATTTCTTATGACTCTGATGTGATATGACTGCCGGTGTGTAACCGGATTTGTTTATGTCATATGATTATTATCTGAATACTCCTTGTTATCAGGGTTAAATTACACAGCTTATGGGTTGGGCGGACTCCCGGCCCATCTGGTGTGACATCTGTTTCAGTAAAGAAATGGGTGTTACAAAAAAAGACCCTAAACTTTGAAAGGGTAAATTCTAAGATACCTTGCGTACTATTCCCAAGGTATCGTAACTTTGGATACCATGGCACACAATTTATATACACTTGCACACAAATTACTACAGCCATTTGTGTGTGTTATTGCACACAATTTGTATAACATTGCACACAAAAGCAGCACTGTAGTAAGGTATCTTAGAACGAGACAGTGAGAAATGCGGAAGAGATCTCTACTCCCTTTTCTCCTCGATCCCGAGCTTTCCTCATATAAACCCTATCCTAAATCTCTCATCTACTCCACCGATGAGACTGCAAGCTCGCCGATCCCACTGCGCTTGCAAGCATAGAGGTCGCTTCTGGGACTCGAACACAAAGTCCTTCCGCGTCGGGAGGTTCGGGCTCTGAGAAGACTCCGGTGGGGAGTTTTGAAAGAAAGGAAGGCGGAGATGGTGGTCCGATGAGGCGGAATTCGACGATGATAACATTGAGCCACCATGGGAAAGGATTTGGATCTTCAAGGTACTTTGATACAACCCTCGCCACTCTGGATATGAATATTGGAGTGATTATGGTTAACCGGGTTTGTAGCATTGTTACTTACTTTGTATTGAGTTGTCTATAGTGGGTTTGTTATTTGTATGTCACGTTGCTTGTTTGTAGTGGATTAGTGGATTAGTGGGTTACAATGTAGTGGGCTGGTTATATATACGCCTGCTAGTTTTACTGTTTTGCTTTTATCAATGAAATATCTGGAAGCTTATCTTCCTCCTTACCCTTGTCTTCCCCCTTTTCCTCATTCTCTTCTTGGAGTAAACCCTCACTCAAAGCAGGGCAACGCGATACCTCCGATCCTCATAGGGGTGTATCATAATTCCTCGCTTTCTCTATTATTTCTTTGATCCATTTATTATCGAATGCATGAAATTAATTTGGATTTCTCAGATTTTGTGACGGGAGAATCTTCACTTAAAACAACTACATGCACACGATTATTCTCACTCTCTATGATTGCCACTACCTTTTCAACCCTTTTCCCCCAAAAGATCAAGCCAACTATCTTTACCTTCAAGCACACAATTTAAATCATAGAAAAGTCAGTGCAAATAGTATATATCAACCTGAAATGATTTTTAATTGGTAATATTTTAAAACAGTATATAACACACACAGTGTTGAACTCTCAAAATCCTTTATTTTCATACAGATGCTATCCTGGATTACATGAAAATTGTGATTTGAAATGTATGGCATGTTATCGCACTTAAATAGGAACATAGATTTATGGAATAACAATGTCAAACTCTCATAATCCCGTATTTTCATAAGGATGTCACAGTGGATTACATAAAAATTAATGGCGATTTGAAATGCATGATATGTTATCACACTTGTGTTTTTAAGGAACATAGATTTTTGGAATATTTTCATATATGATAAAAGAAATGAATTTATGATCATTTTGTCCTGAGTTCTCTCTCATTTAAAGGAATATTTTTTTGACTTGAAAATTTATTCTTATAAAAATGGTAATCGAGAAAAATTAGACAGAAAGCCATAGAGATGGTAAAAATGTCTTTTTCACTAAAAATAGATTTATGGATTCTTGTTGGTCTTCAAGATCGGGTTGCACAAGTCTATGGTGGTCTTGTTTATATGGTATTTAGTTTTGGACTTATTATATGGTATTTTGTTTATATGGTATTCAATTCTGTGTTGGAAAGCTTCATGCTTGGATTGGTATACTAATCAGGTGTTATACTTTCAGGATTTTAGCAAGGAATATTTGGATAAGTTGGGACATGGCAAATACACACCTATGGATATTAGCCTTCTCCCTCCTCTACATCTTATTTATGCAGAGAATCCAGCTTTAGCTTATGCAAGATGTTAGATAATAACTTGCACATTGAAAATGATGGCAGATAATTTCGTCTTGAATATTTAACTGATAATTAAACCTTTCAAGAAGCAGTTTTTTTTTTTTTGGCAAGCCCATTGATGTACATGATTGACAGCTATTAATATTTTGATTTATCCTTAAGAAAAATTCATAAAATACCTCCATCCACCTCACAATGTGGCATCTCAAGGGACTTCCAAGGCACTCTCTGGTATAACTTCTCCTCTCTCTCTCTCTCTCTCTCTCTCTCTCTCTCTCTCTCTCTCTCTCTAGTTTACCAGTTTATAACTTTTTTGTTTTGTTCATTGAACCAGCTAAAAGGATAGCACAAAACTTTGTTGTCATGGCTACTAGAGAAGCACCAACTGAAGTTTCAACTAACCTTCCAGAATTTGTCAAAACTGCTCAAGAAGATGTATAGGATCTGTAACTTTCAGTATATATATATATCAGTCGTGTTACTATGCGGCCAGCCGTAACACTATGCAAGTACGGTCGTCTTATTTTAGCCCACATGCACAGTGTTTTAAGGAAATCCAACCATATGGATGGAAAGAGCATCGAAAAATAAGCTAGCATGCCAATTTTCATACAATTTGGGAACTTGTATGGTCTTCATCTTAAAGGGTGAAATTTTGAACCGGTAAGATTTTTATAAATTTTCACCCGTTAAGATGAAAACCCTGCAAGTTCCCAAATTGTATGAAAATTAACATGTTAGCTTATTTTTCGATGTTCTTTCCATCCATACGTTCGGATTTGGAAAAAATACACTCTAAGTGCCTCAAAATGAGGTGGCCTTAAATGAATAGTAATGCGCCCGGCCTTATACTAACATTTTTAATATATATACATATATATATATATATATATACATATATATATATATATATATATATATATATATTGCATTGTGATTGTGCTGAGATTAAATGGATGTATTAACTCACATTTTCATCTGGTTTTTCTGCAAGCCATTGATAGGCTTCCTGTTGTCCCTAGCCTTCTTGAAATTGTGGGAATTGGATACTTTGGGGTAAGTTACTAACTAATTTCTAATGGAGTATTACAAACAACAACAACAACAACAACAACAACAACAACAACAACAACTAAGTCTTAATCCCATACTAGATGGGGTCGGCTATATGGATTCTCTGTTTTCATGTCGCTCTCAAATATGAAATAAAAATAAAATAAATGGAAATGAAATAAACTGAAATAAAATGAAATAAAATGAAAAATAAAAATACATATATAAATAAATAATAATAACAAAAGATAATTTCTATGAGAGATTGGGATGTTAGAAGCAAAACGGTTCCCTACAAACAAAGCTAAGCTAATGAAGGAAAACCTTTTAGCCGACTAATCGGTAATCCTATACTAGGCGGGGTCGGCTATATGAATTCTTTGTCTCCATGTCGCTCTATCAAAAGCAAGATCCGGCTCAATATCTAACATACGTAGGTCCTTAGACACCACCTCTCTCCACATAATCCTAGGCCTACCTCTACTCCTCTTCTTACCTTCTACAACTAAACTATCACATTTTTAAACTGGAGCACCTAGGATCTCCAGCGTACGTGTCCAAACCATCTTAAACGCCCTTCTCGTATTTTATCTTCAATTGGTCCAACATGCACCTTCTGTCGGATATGTTCATTTCTAATCTTGTCCAATCTTGTATGACCACTCATCCATCTTCACATCCTCATTTCGGCCACATTCATCTTATGCATATGTTGAACTTTAGTTGCCCAACACTCGCTCCAGTATAGCATGGTCGGTCTAACTGTCGTCCTATAAAATTTTTCCTTTATTTTGTTAGGCATCTTTTTATCACATAACACCCCCATAGCACTTCTCCATTTCAACCATCCAGCTTTGCTTCTATGGGTTACATCTTCATCTATCATCCCATCATCCTAGAAAATAGAACCTAAATACCTAAAATGGTTAACCTTAGGCACTACCACCCCCCCTAGTTTCACTTCTCCTTCATCTCTCCTACTTAGACTAAAATTACAGTGTATATATTCTGTCTTACTTCTACTTAACCTAAAGCCTTTATTTTCTAAAGTGTTTCTCCATAATTCTAGCTTTTGATTTACTCCATCTCTAATCTCATCCACTAGGACAACATCATCCGCAAACAACATACACCATGGGATGTCATCTTGGATATAACTAGTGAATTCATCCATTACTAGGGTAAACAAGTATGGGCTCAAGGCCGATCCCTGATGTAGACCCACTATTATAGGAAACTCCTCCGTATCGCCTCCTACTGTTCTCACACTTGTAACCGCTCCCTCATATACATCCTTAATAATATTTATATATTTTACATGAATGTAATTTCTAATGGAGTATTGTGAACAAATAAATGAACAATTTGTTGTTTAAGCTCCCTCATTTACCTTATAAATAGCATAGATTAATTCAGTGTGTTGTTCTTGAATTAAGTTTTATTTTCGAGTCCTGAAATCAAACTCAATGCAGATAATGCATTCATAAATTGCTTTTGGAATGAAGAGTTCACTTAATCTTCCAGTTTTTTGTTAATATTAATATGATCATTGTATCAGAAAAAATGAATGGCATTTCTTGGTTCTCTGCAGTGGTTTGCGTATCGTAACCTGATTTACAAGCCCGAAAGGTAAATCAATTGACTTATAATCCTCTTGTATATGTTGAGACTTGTTGCAATTGTTTAGTAGAAGATATTCCTTTTATTGAATTAAGAGTTTTCAGAATTCAGAGAAGTTTTGTTTGCGAAGATCAAGGGTATCTATTGTGATACAATTGGAACCTCCTCCATCTATGTTGTTGACTCTCCTGCAATAATTAGAACCTCCTCCGATGATGTTGTTGATTCTCCTGCAGTAAGAACCTCCGATGATGATGTTGTTAACTCTCCTGCAGTTGAGAAACTGTTTTCCGGAGGACCATAGTAATGTAATCCTTCCTGTATTCAAGTACTTGTTCAACATTATCTTTAACACTCTTTTCGTACTAAGTACTACCTATTAGATGGCACTTGTAACAAGATTTCTTATCAGGTTTATAAATGGTATACTTAGCTCAACAAAGGTATCTAATAATTATTCATTGATTTCGAATTGTTTCACATTGTTGGAGTTGTCCATTTAACATGTTTAAACAATCATTATTATCTTTGCACTTGATTTCTTTCTAGGCTTATACTACAGGAATTGGGAGGGAAGAACATTCATTGATCACATTTCTTTCTAGGATTATAAATAATAAATAATAATATTTGTTTTTACTCACAAATAAAATCCGTGAGTAATAAAATATATATATAATATTTGTTTTTACTTATGCATAATATCCATGAGTAAAAATCAAGAGAAAATAATAATCTCTTTTTTTACTCACACATAATATCCAAGAGTAAAAAATAAAATAATAATAATAATATCAGTACTTTTACTCTTATAATATCCATGAATAAAAATAAAAGAAAAGTAATAATTACTACTTTTACTCACGCATGTACAAGCATGAGTAAAACCTAAAAACCTATTCTCACGGAATTTTTCTGTCACAATATGACTATACCGTCGCCCCCTTTTAGTCATGGCAGTTTTAGCGTCGGTATAAGGTTTTTTCCGTGAGTAAAAATATTTTGATCTATACTCACGCTTATTGAGATTTTTACTCACGCTTATGCTAGCATACTAAATGTAACATTTTTTTTTTTAGTGTTAGTCTGTTGTTAAAGGAGATTCTTAAGGTTGTGCCCTCTAATGACTATGAGTTTGTGGTTACCCTAGACCTCTCGATTGCATTGTGGTTAGGGATTTACAATGTCCATGTGTGATGTTTGTCCAGTATAAAAATAGATCAAATATTGAAGTCCCCTCAAGTATATAGTCATCTAAAGGTTTCTAGACGATTGAGACTACTCACGTAGATTGCCATCAATCAGGTGAGATCATTTAAAGGAGTGGTTTCCAATAAAGTACCAAGGGTGCGATTAGATTGCGGAATGAGAATAAGGGAAAAGGGAATGAGAGAATGAAAAGGATAAAAGGAATGGGGAAAGGAATGAGAATAGTAATAATTAATTTGTTTGAATGAGAAGGTAATAGAAAGATAATTTATTAGGAATGAGAAAAGTAAAGAAAAAGAGTTGTACTAAAATTACTTTTATGCCTTTTAATATTAAAAAATGAATTTATTATTTATAAAAGGATTAATTACACTTTTCGTCCCTGAAAATGGTGTCATTGTTCACTTTTATCCTTGTATTTTAAAAATGTTCAATACAGTCCTTGTGTACTAGGAAATTTTGTTCTTTTCGTCCCTGAAAATGGTATAATTGTTCACTTTTATCCTTATATTTTTTAAAAATGTTCAATACAATTGTCGCAGACATTATTCTCGCTCTATTTTGGTCCCTAACATTGTATTGTGCATTACACAAGGACTGTATTGAACATTTTTAAAATACAAGGATAAAAGTGAACAATGACACCATTTTCAGGGACGAAAAGTGTAATTAATCCTTTATAAAATACATTAAATATCATTATCCAATTTAATTATTATGATAATTTTTAATCAAACAAATCATTCTAATTAATGATTTAATTAAATAAATTTATTTGATTATGACATATTCAAAAAATCATTACTCATTTCATATATTATAATTAAATATAAATATCTCAATTTAACCAATTTTTAATTTAATTATTATAATTAATTATTTAAACCAAATATATCAATATTTAATATTTTTTAATTAAATAAATATCTTAATTTAATCATTTTTCATCATTTATTAATTATTATTTAATAAATATAATTTTATTTAATCATTTTATTATTTATAAATATTGCGAATATCATTCTTTATTTCCATTAATATAATTAAATATTTCCCTTTAATGATTTTCTAATATAATTATTGTGATTAATTATTTAAATTAAATAAATTTATTTATTTATAAAATATTTGAAAAGATGAGAATAAAATAGACATTTGATGAGGGGGAATGGCGGGTAATAGCTATTACCCAAGGAGGGGAATCACATTCTCTTATAAGGGGTAATCATTCCCCTAATGGATGCTCAAACAAGGGCGTTTATCAGGGTCGGGAATCATTCCCTTTGTGAGGGAATGATTACTTTCATCCAAACGGGTTAGCCCTTAAAAGTATTAGAGTCCTTTATGACATTATTAAATCACACCAAATCATGAGGTACACATGCATTCTTCAAACTGTCACAGAAGCGTTAATTCAAGAATGAAAGGGGACTTCCGCCTGCCCATCATCAATCCCATTCTACTACACCCAATAATTTTTTAGAGACGCAAGCTCAATAACATTTAGCATATAATATGGTTCAAGAAAAAGAGATGATTATTATAGTGAATTGTTTGCAAACTTAGAGGCACTCCCTTATGGGGTCTAACTATATGGTAAAAACTAAAAACTAATAACGGTACCATGAGTTACCTCTAGACATGCATGAAACTCGCCTTGAAGCAAACTCGATGCAACAAATTTCTTATTGCTTGATAGTGGAGCAAGTTGGAAAACTACTTGGTCCTCATGAAAAATCAAACAACAAAATGACCAGTTCCATATGCTGGTGTACATATCAATAAAATTATGGAATCCAATTAACAAAAATATAACACATATTATCAATAGTCTCTTGGCCTATTGGTATTGGACGTGGCCTTTATATGTAATTTAGTTGGTAAGACAATCTATGGTTCAACCTCCATTGTATAAGATGAGACGCAGCAAGTGCCGCATTATCCGCCCCTTACTTTGGGGAGGCATTTGTTTCCTTTGTCACAAAACAAAATAAAAACAATGTAACACATATTCATTCTATTCTGTAATAAAAAGATATAAGGAATAAAAATTAAATATTTAATCTTATTCTATTTTTTAATAATTGTGGTATTTACTAGGATTGGATTGTATAAAATAAAACCTAGATTGACTTCTATATCCAAATACGATATCCCATCTCCCCTAAATATACTTGGACAGATCAGAAGTTGCCACTTGCCAACAAAAGGAAACTCATGGACATATTTTTTGGAGTGTTTTTTTGTACATGATGGCTCAAAAGGCACTTGCGAAGGTGGATAGTATTGGTAAGTAGTTGGATATGTTAAATCTCCACATGAATCTATTTAATATGAATTTTGCTTTTCATGTATGCCCCACATATGGGGTTGTTTGGTTGGTTGGATGGCCACTTCCATCCAGAGATGGGGATGTAGCCATCCAACAACTTTTACTTTTTTTGTTTAGCCACATCCCCATCATAGGAGATGTGATCATCCTAAATTTATAAATGACCACATTTAGGTAGTGTTTGGTTGAGTGTATAGGGAGTTACATCCAGGGATGGGTAACTCCCCATACATTACTTTTTACTTTTTTTATTTGGTAGGGATATTTATTTGTGTGTGTGTAACTCTCCATACAAAAATTTTGTATGAGGAGTTACACCTGAAATTGGATGAATTTACTTACAATGGCGTTTCAGATTTACTATCTCATCTATTTTTTAGGTTTTTTAAAATGGGGTAATCTCACCACTCACAATAGGGGTAACTATATCTCTTCATCCAATCTATCTTTTATGAGTTTTTTACTTGCAACCCCCTCAAAAATAGCGAAATCACTTGTCACCCCCTCATTTTTCAATAATACCCCATAGCCCCCTCCTTTATTTTTATTTATTTTGCCACCCCTTGAGTTAGTTATTCACACTAAAAATTTTGAATAGTTTTTAAAAACATTCAAAATAATAAAGTAAAAGACAAAAATACCCCTTCTTTTCATAATTATTATTTATCCATGACTAGTAAATAATTAAAAAATTCTGAAAATGGTTATAAGTAAATTATGAGTTTATTAAGAAAATTAAATGTTAAATTTATAAAAAATAATTATTAAAATACATATTTTTTAAACTTTAATAACATACATTAAAAAATTTATTTATAAGATGGCCAAAATAAAACAAAATAATTATATTTCTATTAAAAATTTATATTTTATAGAAGGAAAATAATAATAATAATAATAATAATAATAATAATAATAATAATAATAATTATTATTATTATTATTATTATTATTATTACATTTTATCACCAACAAAATACATAATTATTAAAAATAGAAAATATGAGAAACTTATTAAAAATAATATTATATATAAAAAGGGTAAACTTGTCAATTTACATATATTATAACCTTAGGTTTTATATTTAACCAAGGTTAAGGTTTGAAACTTTAGTCAACGGGGTGACAAGTAAAATAAAAATAAAAGAGGGGTTATAAGGTTTTATTGAAAAGTGAGGGGGTGGCAAGTGATTTGACAATATTTGAGGGGGTGACAAGTAAAAAACTCATCTTTTATTACAACCAAACACAAAAAGTGTACATTCATGTATGGAGAGTTACATTCATCACTTTTTAAACAATTAACCAAACACATGACTGTAACTCATCATCATGTAACTCTCCATACATGTAAATCTCCATACATGTATGGAGAGTTACAAACAACCAAACACTACCTTAGTGAAATTGGCCGGATGTGAGCATTCATAAAAAAAAAAAAATCATATATTTTTTTATCACTTTATAACTTTTAAAAATATTATATATAATTTTCTCAAAATTATTTAATTATAACGAACTTTAAAAAATTTATACCTAATTTTATTTGAAAAATTATTTGGAGATAATATTATATATATTCAATTAAAATATCCTAATTTTAAATATTTTAAATTAATCAAAATATTTAAATTTAAATGCAACCAAACATGAAAAAATATACATCAAATCTTTTTATCTTTACTCAAAATTATGTATTGCATATCTTTATAACTCTTTATCCAATATGAAAAGGTACCAACAACCAAACGCTAAATTAATGCAAGTCTATCTTTTTTTTATGTTCCTATATATAACTAATCTTAGCATCCATGAATTCTTAACAATTTTATTATTAATTTAAAATACTTCAAACATCAGCCAGCAAAGTCAACCATGCTAGTCTTTTAGAATTTTTATTAATATAGACAGTTTTTTTTTTCTCTTCTTTTTTCTCATTCCTTTTTGTGAGTTGACCATTTTGCACCATTAAAATATTACATTTAAAAATATATTTTCAGTTACAAGGGAATGGGTGTGTGTGTGTATATAATGTTCAATATCAGTTTGAGGTGGAATTAAGGAGTGCATTTCAAGTCTTTCTTTCACATAATAAAAGACTTTGTACCAACTGAATAATTTTTTAAAAAAATTCTTGTTCAAATAATTTTTTAAATAAATTCAAACAGTTTTGTCAAGCACGGTAATGGCCATATAGACAGAAGGCACAGCTCAGCATCATCTATAGCTAAGCCAAACGGAGTACCATGGCAAACACGGCAACAAAGAAAGAGAGTTTTGAGTATAATCCGTCTCATCTATAAATGGGTAGCTAAAATGAATACATCAATAATGAAGAAGCTACTTTTGACCCATCATGTACAAATTTATATCTAATACACCAATAATTTTTGTTCCACATATTATTGAATAAATGAAGATTTCAATAATGAAGAGGGATTGCCCTTATAATAATAATAATAATAATAATAATAATAATAATAATAATAATAACCAGTACTCTTGCCTAAATGCAGGTGTTGATGCGTATTAACTAAGTGGTAGAATCCATACTCTACGTCACGTTGAAACTGCTTTCAAATGCACATTTGTATCTTAGGCCCTTTTCAATTATAAATGAGGTCACTTGTCCGTTAATTTAATATATATATATATATATATATATATAATAAAATAGTATATAATAGTATATAGTATATAATATATGTCATTGCATACATTCATGTTAATAGAACAAGAATTTTTTGGGTGTAAATATGAAAAAACTACTTTTTATATGGGGTTTCTGCTTGCATACCCTATAAAAGTTCAAAATTACTTAAATACTTCTATAAAAATGATATTTGCTTGCATACTCTGCAAATTAACTATTTTTGCTTATACACCGATATGGTTAGGTTGACCCTTGACGGTGTTAAATCAATGGATGGAATAAGGGTAAATTACTAAACTAGAATTGTTTATATATACCCCTCAAATTTTTTTTTTCTTTCTTATTTTGTATACATTAATATTTAATATAACAAATGTCCATTATGAATTTGCTAATACACCCTTGTAATTTTTTTTATCATATTTTATGGACTTTTAGTTATTTAAATTATAAATAACCAATATAAATTTACTTATATACTCTTTTAATTATTTTTCAATTTTTGAGTAAATGCCCTTTTATATGGTTTTTACAAACATATCCACAAAAAATTTACATTATTACATGATTTTACAAACATACCCTCAAAATTTGTAAACATGATTTCAAAAAGCAGGGTACAGAAGCAAAAAGGGAAAATCAAGATTATAGAAAAAGGATAATTATGTAATTTTTTTTAATTAGGGTTAGCTTTAAACTATAGCTAACACTGAAAATTTTAATGGTGACTAACAGTGACCAATAGCAAGGATATATAAACAAACAATATAGTTTTGGCGGGGTATATAAGCAATTTTCTCTTTTTATTTTGGTAGTATGATCCTCTGCCTCTGTTTACAAAAGGGGTGTGGTAGCCAACTTTTTGTTTTTTTTGTGAAGTTGGTTAGAACAAACATTTCTTAAATTAACAAATTTAACAATGAACATATTTAGCCAATTGAAAAATCTAATTAGTAATCAACATACATGCTGCATAAGATTTTTTTGTATGTTTTTAATATTTAGTATATCAAATTTAGAAATTATAAGCAATGAACCCCCTATATTAGCTAATTTAATCTAATTACACTTAAAAGATCCCTACAATTGAACCTACTTTTAGATAGAGAATCCTATAAAGTAAATATATTATTAAATCAATCACCGGATCGATATAGAATGGTGACAGTTTCTTAGTGGCATGTTTCCTTCTTAGAGTGTCGAATGATGATGAAAAAACTCAAAAACTGGGATTTCAGACTCATTCCAAGAGAAGACAAAACAGTTACGGAAATTTTGGCAAGAGAAGCAAGATGAACAAATGAATGGAATGTAAATAAAGAGATTGTGTAGCTCCAAGTCAGTCACTATGGAACCAAAATTATATATAATACACGGTCTAATACCCAATTTAGTCCCTTTATTATTACGATTTGTCCCTTTGATCCCTCTAATATAATTTGATATTTTTTGGTCCCTCTATTTCTCCGACTGAGAAATGTAAATCCCTCACAAGCCTTTTTAGTCCCTTTATTTATATTTTTCAGGCCTTTTTGGTTCCTGTAAACTTCACAGGGAGGAATTTAAAAGGCACAAACGTAAAATTAAAGGGACCAAAAAGACACGTTTTATATTAGAGGGACCCAAAGGGACAAATAGTAATAATAGAGGGACTAAATTGGGTATTTGACCATAATACACCCACAAACACACGCATAACAATACTAAGGCTTCGGTTTGCAGTAAGCAGTTATGATGTAAGTGATTTATAGTAAAGTTAGATTTTTTCTTTGTTTGATTTGTGGATTACAGATTAAAGTTTGAGTGTCATCAATCACCACCATCAACGTTTATCTCTTTCCCTTTTTTGGTTTTTTTATATTATTATTATTTTTTTAATTTTTTAGTTTTTTCATAGAATATTTTGTAGACATATCTAGTATATTTATTTCTATTTTTGAAATTTTAGGATTAACATTAAATAAAATATTAAAAAGTCAATTCTTCCGTTATTTTTTATTTTTTATTTTTAAATATCTTACCAAATATAAAGTCCAAAACTTAAATTTATATTATGAATTCACAATTTTTTTTAGTTATATAAGATACAACATTACATGAGATTAGTGTTGAATTCATATTATGAATTATCATAAAATCAAATAAATTAGTAACCTTAACAATTCATTATTATTTAAAATAAAAAATTAAATATAAATATATAAAATATTGGATAATAGAATTAAGTCACCACTTATTTTACAAATTAAAGGGATTATATCACTCAAATTATATTAAATCAAACAATTAAAAATTAAATATAATATTTTTATTTATAATTAAAATACAATAATTTAATTTACATGTAAATTCGTAAATTCACATTACATTATGATTTGAAGTAATGATCAAACATTCATGGCTCATCTCCCATCTCAATCCAAATTTATAAACTCAATAAATTACATTAAAAGCAATATGAATCTACGTTGCATTAACATCACATTCATATATGTTCACTGTCATCTTCTCCTCTTTCACCGCACTACACAGTCTACACTACCACAAGAAATCAAGAGACAGAGAGATATGATCTAGAGACAGAAAGAGAAGTGTATAGGAGGAGTCTGAAGCCCTGATCTTCTTTTCGTCAAACACCATATATGAAAGCACTGAGATCATATATAGAAGAAGAGAGAGACAGAGATGATCAAAAGAGCTTGATGACTTCCGGAATAGAGACAGGGTACCTATGAATGCAGTCGGACCAGGGGCCATCAACCGGGGTCTTGATGGTGCGCAAGCACTTCCAGACGGCGCTGTTGCACTTGAAGCCGCTGCCGAAGCCGATCATCCAGACGCGGTTGCCGCGGCGCATCCTCCCTTTGGACTCGATGTAGTTGAGCTCGTACCAGAGGGAGCTGCTGGATGTGTTGCCGAACCGGTGCAGGGTCATGCGAGAGGCCTCTACGTGCTCCGCCGAGAGCTGCAGGTTCTTCTGGAGCTCGTCGATGACGGCGCGACCCCCGGCGTGGATGCAGAAGTGGTCGAACGCTTGCTTGAAGTCAGGGATGTAAGGTTTCCACTTGGGATTGATGAGCTTGCGCCCGATGAGCCTGAAGAGGAAGAGGAGCTGCTCGGAAGCCGGCAAGACGAGTGGCCCGATGGTGGTGATGTTGGACTTGAGCGCGTCCCCGGCGATGGCCATGAGGTCTTTAGAGAGAAATGCCAACGTTTCCATCAGAGTCTTGCTCCTCATAGACGCAACGATAAGCCTTGTCGTCAGCGCCCTTGTGCGTGCGGACGACGTGGAGGAGGCGGTACTTGGCGCGGCGCGCGTCGCGGCGGCGGTTGGAGAGGAGCACGGCCGCGGCGCCCATGCGGAAGAGGCAGTTGGGGAGGAGCATGGCGCGCTCTTGGCCGGCGTAGTAGTTGGGTGTGATGATCTCCGTGGAGACGACGAGGGCGTTGGAGTTTGGGTGGACCTGGAGGAGGTCACGGGCGAGGTCGACGGAGATGAGGCCGGCGCTGCAGCCCATGCCGGAGAGGTTGAAGCTGCGGATGTTGCTGCGGAGCTTGTAGTTGTTGATGATCATGGCGGAGAGAGAAGGGGTGGGGGAGAAGAGGCTGCAGTTGACGACGAGGATGTCGATGTCTTTGGGTTTGATGGAGGTGGCGGAGAAGAGCTGGTCGATGGCCGAGAAGATGACGGTGCGGGCTTCTTCCCGGGAGGCTTCCATGGAAGGGCAGGGGGGGATGTAGTGGTTGGCGGGGGGGAGGCAGGTCTCTTCGCCGAGGCCGGAGCGCTCGAGGATGCGCATCTGGAAGCGGACGCTGCGCTCGTCGAAGAACTGGAGCTGGCGGGCGTGCTCCATGAAGGTGGAGAAGGGGACGCGGCAGGTGTGAGGGGGCTTGTAGCAGGCGTAGTCGACGAGGTAGACGGGGCGAGGGCGAGACATGAAGTAGAGGGTGGCGATGAAGATGATGAAAAAGGAAGTGCAGAGAATTTGGAGGAGATCCAGATGGAGTGAGTGGTAGAGGGAGCGGAGTTCGGAAGGGTTCATGTGGAGGAGGTGGATGAGGATGGTGGAGATGAGAGGGATGAAGAGGAAGGTGAGGATGTGGTTGACGAGGTATTGGTAGCCCAGCTTGACGTACTTGAGTTT